>VZTX01021184.1:0-107619 GCA_013400915.1 Pardalotus punctatus | reverse complement strand
ATTTTGGGATTTTTCAACTACTGCACACAGGAAGGCAACGCTCCCCCTTATTCTCATACTTCCTTTGCTGCTTTTTTCTGACATAAAAGTCGGTAATAAGGAGAAAGGTCAGGAATTAAGGAGGAAAAAAATACAGGCAAGCTCTACATGAAAACCACACCATGCCAGTGTGTGCACTCTGCTCACACAGGTTTGATTTCTGTCTTTTGAAAGCTGTAGGAACAAGAGGGTTTGAGTCAAAGTCCGGGAGCAAGAGATGACTTTGCACAGCAAAAAGCATTTCATTCCAGCCGCTGAACGAGGTGAGAAGCAAGAATCATTCTCGTCTTCTCATTCCCCTGCCCTCCCTGACTCAATACTCAGAAAAAGAATCCTCCATGAAATACATTTTATACTTAAGACAGCCTAGTTTCAGTCAAGGTGAAATTTAGTCTGCTGTTTGTTTCCTCACGAACATTTTGTTTTTACATTATTTAAGTAATGACTATCTATAGCTGTGGATTTCCATAAGTCTAATTACACGATTGTACAGAAAAACAACTAAAAAAACAGGGTGCAATCTTTGTGTTTTCAAAACGGCTCTCGTAAGACCCAAAATATTCAGTATCTGATAGCAATGTAATGAATAAAATCCATCTTTTCAATTATTGTTGACATACTAGGACTTATAAAATGGAATAATAATGGAACACTTGGACAGGCAGAGGTATTATAAAGCAACAGAGGAATGACTTACCAAAGAATATAATGTCTTAAATATGAAGGAAATTACCAATAGAGCAAAAATTGCACAGAGTCAGACCAAGTCAGACACTGCATTAAAAAGGAAGGCAAAAAATTATTCAGCCATAAAAAAAAAGGCAAGCAAACATGCACAATGATGAGGCAGCAATAATTAAAGATAATGCATGGAAGCCACACAATAAAACACTCTGCACACAGCAGATGATGGTGAGCATGGAGGAGAGGGGTGGGGGGAAGTATAAAAATAAGTACTCCCAAAATTGATGTGCAAGCAAAACTTTAAAACACAACACACTGACCAGATAATTCCAAACCCACAAATGTGGACAAAACAGCACATAAAACTGTAGACCAAAGATTATTTTTAAATAAATTCAGTGAAACATGGCATCATCCTAAAATAAAACCAACAATGCAAAAAAGCAAGTGGGAGGAGGGAAAAGAGTGCAAGTCAGGCTGGCTGATTTTAAGTAGCCCAAAAAGCTTTAAAATACAGGTATGAAGAAGAAAATTGGGGGATGGGGAAGAATTAAAAACAGGACAACACATAACCAGCATTAAGGACAAAAACTCTGCAGTCCAGAATACAATCTCACATTTTCCTCCAGAAAAAAAAAAAAAAAAACCCTAAGAAAAAGTTTATCACCGAAATTAAGATTATATACATTAGAATAAGTTCCTTAAAGTGTGTGACAAATTCATCAACGTAGAAATGGTGACATGCTCCTTTGGAGACTCACAATGCTGGATGCCACCCAGGGAAGTTCCTGAAGTACTTTATGTTATTTATTATACTCATGAATCACCCAGACATGTGGGACAATGAAATTTCTCAGAAAACAAGACTGGCAGGAACACATGAAATGGAAGGACTTGAATTTTAAACATGAAGGAGATGAAGATTAGAATAAAAAAAAATCCTGTTTTAAAGTACTCCATCAAGCAAAAGTTACTTGGAGATTGAAAACCTGCATTTCTGTTATAACATTACACGTGAAGAAAAGTTTGTGTTTTACTCAAGAGCGAGGTTACTCCACATAAATACACCATGCCCGTGAAAAGGCCAGTGGAATCAGTGATGCATAATTTAAATAACATCCAGAAGAGGTAAGGAAATGATTGCCACTGTAGTATGTACTGATGTGAAGAGTTTTCATACAAACTCTCAATTTCAACAGTGTGTTGAAGGAGGATTTATTCAAGTGGGAAGAGATAAAAAACATCCACCAGAACTGCAAGAATACAAGCCCACTTCACAAGTCCACACAGGAAGAATACTTGTTCTCAAAATGAAGGTTGAGCTATCAGATATCTGTATCAATGATAAATGAATTAAAATTCATTAAATCCCACTGGGGACAGTGCAGCTGAAGCAGTACAACACCTCCACACTAAAGCAAAGCAAATTTTCAAGTAGATGAAATCTTGTAACGCTTAGTAGTTAAGTTTTATTTTAAACATCTCAGTTTAATATGTTTAAAAAAAAAAGAGTTCATTTCCATATAAATGTGCATGGTTTAATTATTGACATGGAAGAGGTACTTTGGAATCACTTTCTGTTTTTACTTTTAACAGCATGATGCAACACTCAGATGATGTCTTTGCTTGTCGGTATTGGTACTGAGCCAATCTATATTTCAGCTGAAAACACAGCTCATATTTTTTGTTTTACACAACATATTTTTTGTTTTACGTATCCTAGAATGAAATCAAAGCTAAATATGAAAGACCTCTAACATATATTCAAGTATGTGATGTATTTCGCTCTTTCCTCTAGTTTATTTTCTCACTTTACACTGCTTGCATTCAGCTTAACATGTATCTCCAGCCTGGGCCTAAATCCAAGCAATTGCCATCAAAATGTGTCTTGAACTACGAGACTCTCAAAATACCAGAGCAGATATGGCGTGGAACTGTTCTGATGAGGTTTCAACTGTCCACACTTCTCCAGCACCGCCTTATGGAAAACCTCCATAAAAACATTTTTTTCCATTTGCCTCATCACAATCATTTTTCTCTCACAAATTACGATCACATCTCGTGCGTAGCAAGAGCAAATGAGCACTGCTGAAGATGCAAGCCTTCATCCACACAGATAAAAAGCTTTGATAACACTGGCCCTCCCATCAAGGCAGACGCATTCACAAAAACCCATAAGTTAAGAATGTAATAAAATCACGCTTCTTTTTACCAAGTCACATATCACTTCCTTTCAACAGCCGCTCACTGCGTGTTGAAAAGATAAAGATGCTTGGTTTGCTTTCCTGTCACAGCAATACTGTTTTGTTTATATATTATGTTTTCCAAAACAGTGGTGATATTTAATACTCTACAACAGACCCCCAAGTGAGGTTGAGTACCTCAATGAACTAACACGGATATGTGAAGCAGAACAGCAGATTGTTACCCCTGCTTCTCAGTAATGTGTCTAAATATTTCAATTTTCACCAAAAAGGCATTTTCCCCATAGCAAAGCAACAGAGAAAAATGTCTTTGTAAGAGACTTGGAAAAACATATTTACAGTGGGCAAAATAGTCAATCAAAGTTTTATTTATTTGCTTTCAATACAAATGAGTTTCCTGAACAAACATCTTGACTGAAATGTCAGCTGTGGCATTGCAGGTCATTTTCCCGCATGGTTGAAATCAGTTTAGAACTAGAAATGAGCACAAATACTCAGTTCACTGTAGCAGCCATTAGTCTTGGATTTTAGTACCTTGTTTCATATTCAATTACATTGCTTCTCCCCACAGCTTTTGCACATGTCTGAGATTCCAGTTTCCTCATCTCAATTAAAAATAAAAATAATTTCTAAAAAATACACCTCCTCACCCATCAAGATAAAAGCTAAACTATCTCCCTGTTCTCTCTTTTGTCTGTGATAATCTGATCATAGAAATATTACAACTTTTGGCCACATTTTCAAGAGGGCAATGCAGGAGGTAAGGCGATAAATCAGCTGTGTATCTCAAATTTGGCACTGTGAGTATTCCCTGAAAGATGGAGCATTTCAGTCCAGTGCTTATAAATTCATGAGCTCAAACTTTTGAATAGAAAAACATAAATAGAAAGCTTTAATCATTTACACAAAAATGAGAATATGACAGTGAAAACTTTAATCAATTAATAGTTTAAAATATGGGAAATTATTTTAATATAGAAAAAAATTATGCCAGCTCCTACAACAAGTACTGAAAACCAGCCCACAATCCAAACTATTTTCTGGCAAATTTTATTCAACCTGCCACAAATATGACGAGGTGTATAAATAACTAAACACTTTCCCAAGTCAGGCAGATGGACCTGTCAGCAAGAGTTAATTCTACCCAAATCAGAAATGAAACCCTTTATTCGATGTAGCTTTATGAGAATTATAGAAATTTCACATTCAGCCTATTTTTGTTTAACACTTTGAACAATATTAAAAGAGTACCACAGAGACAAGGTCTTATCTGCCCGCTCAGATTACACTGTACTTACACCAAACCTTACAGCATACATGATTAGCCCTAAAAGGTCTCTTTGGTGATTTCCACTTTTAATGAACTGGTTGGAATTCATTATACAATAATTGTAAGGAGGTTTCACAGATAAGCCTCTGTCTTTAGGGGGCATGGTACTGACAGCAATTTTTCTCAGAAAGAAAGAAAATCCACACACCTTCCTTGCTAAATGAAGCGTAGATATTAATCTGAAACCTTCCAGGAGCAAGAAAGACACAAACAGCAGAAGAGAAAGTCCAAGACAAATAGGGTAATGGGTTTCATTCAACTTCCAATTTACACCATTTTTTGCCCAGGTGAAAGTGTCGATTTTCAGCGCTGACAAAAATTGCATTTCTCAAGACAAAACTTCTGCACTTTTATTTTTGCACTGCAACTTTTCTAAAGGTCAAACCCCAAGTATTTACATGCCGGACAACAGGTGGTTCTGTAGGCTGTCCTACCGCCTGGACAGATAAAAATGTGCAAAGCAATCAGGTACTGGAATTCAGCTTTGATGCAACAGAATTCCAATTGTTACCATAAAGAAAAACTGATGGATTTTTTACCAGCAGGGTCTAATAATTCAGCATTGTTGAAGCCTTTCAACAGACTGGCTTGTTAATCAGCCTAGGAGGAAGGCGCACGAGTGAGTTAATTCATCTTGGGAATTTCAATTGCACAACCTTTTCTCACAGGCAGACCTTCCTCCTGTATCCCCTACATTATCTACGACTTGCCATTTCTTGAAACCACGGAAAGAATTTAAACTGTCCAGCTGACATGGGAACAAACAGGACACTTCTCTTACAGTGAGGAGTCATCTGAAAACCACCAGGGAAAGACTTGTGGCCTTTCCCAGCTGCAGCTCAGGTAGACGCTGCTGTTTGAAGATCCCTGTCTCCTAGCAAGCTGCATATCCAGGGGCTTGGATCTTTTAGCCTTTCTTTTTTGCTCTTGAATACTCAATAGGTCCACAGACACCTTCATTCTTGGACACCCCACACATTTTAGAAAAAATAGGTTTTCACAAACACACTGAATTGCAAACAAGTCCTTCACTGACCTTCGTTGTTGAGGTTCTTCCCTACAGAGGTTTGAATCTTCAGCTGCAATATTTGGAAATCAGAAATCACAGGCTAATGGCCCTTCTGCTTATCCTGCCCAATGCCCAAGCTCCCTTTTAGCTGGAGTGGCACAGCGACTGCAGAGAGGATAAGAACTGCAATCTATTTCCCAGCTGCACCCGTCATCAAACACTGCCAGCTTCTAAAACCCTTTGGCCTCCCCATCACTGCATGCAACAACTGCAAGTTTAGTCCTCTTGCATTTGGATTGGACCTGCAGGAAGGTAAAATTACTGCATTAGGGCTGCTGTTCAAGCAATGCACTCAGCACATAAGTCATCTCCAGGAGCACAAATACTCTCCAGGTGAAGTCAAACCAGAGAGGACAGGGATGTGTGAGAAGGCATCTGCACCATACATTCAAAATCAGGGATTAAAACCTATCCACACATTTACTGATTTCATCGTGAGACTGCTCTGTGAGGACTCAATCCTGCTCTCCACTCTGAGGAAAAGAAGTTTTCTCTACACTTTCAGGTACACAAAGAGTTGTTTTGCAGAAGCTGAAATCCACAAGCTTTCCTTGTAAGTGTAAGGGTACGTAGAGTTCAAGTTAAATTTTAGACTGAAGATACAACATCTTCATTCAGAAATTCTAGTAAAATACATTTTATTCATCTATCAGAAAAGGTCCTCAAGCCCCCTGCAGATTCTCCACATGCTGGTAAATGTGGGAAAATTTGCACTTGTCACACGTTTAAAATTTTAATCAAAGCATGCCAATGCTCATATAATGAGAGTTTTTTGCCCATGGTGATTCTGTCATAATGAAGGTTGCAGAATTACCATATACTTTCAGATGAACTGCAAACAGCCTCTGTCTTTTAGCTGTTACATATTACATATCTTCCCCCTAAGCCCAGATACTTGACTAACTGCTTTCCAAAATATGCCAATCAGTAATTTCCACCCTGGATAACTGTCAGCCCAGGCTACACAATGTTTATAACCATGTTTTTCAAATTTTGAGTCACTAGGATCCCAACTTGCCAAGGCACACACGCAAGTCTGAACAAGCAGTGCTGGAGCCACACCTCAGGTAAGGCCAGATCCAGATGTTTGGGCACAGGCTCACCTCCGCATTCTTAAAAGCCTTTCTGGGATTCTATATTCATAGAAGCTATATAAACAAATGCTTCAGCCTTCCAATAGATATATATCTATATTATATCCAAAATTTGTATTTTTATATATATATATATAAATGTATATATTATACCCAAAGGGGAAAAAAACCCATCCATTCTTTGCATAACCATGCATCAAGCTTCCCAGTTATTTGAGTTGCATGCTGAAAAATGCATTTGTTTACACTGAAAATACCTCTTTTGTCCTAACATTCATGTACATTAAATAATATTTACTTTCTAATCAGGAAACCAATATGACTTCATGCTCTAGAACGTGCTGCAGGAACAAGAAAGGAAATTTCTCTGTGGAGGAGAGTGGAGAGATGTACATCTACACACAAATGCCCACGGAAGCAGAGAAAGACAAGAAAAAGCAAAAGAAAGGTTTCCAAGCTGATTAATAACAAAAAATTGTCACCTATTGCATAGATGAGCATAAAACTTGAGCACTTTACTTATATCCCACCCTCAATACAACCCACTCTGACTCTGGACATGTTAATGAAAAACACAAATGCACTGAGCAGAAGTGAAGGCCCAGTTTCAAAATTCACACACTTCCTGCAGTCAGACCTATTTAGGAATATTACACCATGCGCTACTTCATCCTGCTGCTTTTAAGCAATCAGTAAGATTTAAAAAAACTTGATGGGAAACCAACACCGCATTTCACAGACAGATGGTTTATAGTTTAAGTGCTCGAGTAAAACCTTCTCTAATCATTCTTTGTATACACTTGAAAGCCACTTAGCTGAAATAAATCTGTGCAAAACAACAGCAAATGACCAGTAAAAAGCTTAATTATTCTGCTTTATATCTATGGTATGAAAGCGGGGTGGAAAAAAATCTACTGATAAAGCTTGGTTTTAAACAAAGCGATGAGAGGGGGGTTGGGGCAGAGAACACAATAACTGGGCATAATTCCAGGATTTAAACAGCACCTCAGGGTTTGTATCCTTTCATGCAAGCCAGGTTTTTATCAAAAAGCCAAGTGTTCCGAACCAGAATACCCTTGTATTTCTGTCCATCACAGAAGACCCTTGCTTTTACAGAGCTCTACTTGAGAAATCCCTGTACTGTGCGAGCTCATCCCCCCTGAAGAGACCAGTCTGAAGCAGTGCCACAGCCCAGAACCGGAGGAACTGAGCAATGCCAGCGCCCTGACTCACATTTCTGACCCCAGAACACCTGAGCTCACCCCAAAAGAGAGCAGAAAGGCACAGGGTGAATTTCCAGCTTACCGCTCTTCTCATTGCTCAGCTACAACGAGCACCTCCGTGTGGAGTAAGGGGGTCTCTGTTTCCAGGAAAAATCATATAAATGGGGGTGCAAATCAGGACTCAGCAGTTTTTTATTCTCAAACAGAAGCGGCATTTTTCATCTGAGCGGCTGCCATACGTTCAGTTTGATCCTACCAACCAGAAACACCAGAGAGGACGAGCAGGTGGTACAAACTGGTAACAAGAGACAAAGGGATAAGTGGTTTACTGCATTTTCTAACGTGAACTTTAGGCTGTCAGCCCAAAACTCTGTTTTATGGACATGAACATCTGGTTTAGAGTATGAAACTTTGACATTGAAAACTCTAAAAAAAAATCACATACGTGCAATACGCAAAAGAAGCGCAGGTGCTGATTCTGCTGTTAAATTCATTATCCAGCACTCCATGTTCTATCTGGTGTTGCGTGAATTTTGTGATAAGGGTGCTATAGATAAAGTGCAGTCCAATATTTAAACATTTACAAATAAGATTAATAGATTAGCAACCAGACAGCTTAGTACACCTCCCCAAGGACAATAAGGATTATAAGAGAAATCTAAATTAATGTCTTTAGACAAGCCTAAATCTGCAGGAAGGGGGAACATAAAGAAAGAATTGAGGCACACCACATCACCCAAAACCAGTCTGACCTTTTAGAGGGCATTCCACCGGCACCAGCTTCCCAGGTATCATGCATTGTCCTTAAATAAGTGATTTTAGAGACTGGTGGGGCGCAAGATGTCCTGAGGTTGACAATATTGTACCTGCACCTATTACACAGGGCAACACAACCCTTACTGTGCTCTAAAAAATAAAAATCCAATAAAAAAAAGAAACAACCAGACAAAGCATATGTGACAGAGCCATGCCTGTGCTATAAATTCAACCTCTAGTTTCCTTTGCAGAGATTCTTCTGTATTACTAAACTTCAGTTAAACGTTCTGGCAGTGTCATTTACTTGGTGTTCAGAATAGCTAAAAGTGAAGACTGAAACTGAGCAAGTACAAGGTATTAGCAAGTGTTACAGTATAAAACATTAAAACAACAAATGACAGACTCTACCAGAAAGTGAAAACATTTACAAAATAGCCCACAGATACTGCACGAAGTTAAAACCCAAACAAAACAGAAAACCCACATAAATACACACACAAACAGGTTTATGTGGATTCCTTTTTTCCAGCGATCAAACTCTGAGGGATTTTTCTTTTAAGAACAGGGTGTCTGAACCAGAGAATGGCAGTATCTGATCTTTTTTATGTACCTATCCATAAACAGAGCTTTGTTATAGCCACCATCAATCCTGCCCAATGCCTCCGATGCAATTTACTGTGTGTATTTATTACACCAAAACCTCATTATAATAAATTGAAACTATCCAGCACGTCCCTGGAAGTATTCCCTACAGAATGCTATATAATCCTAGCTCTGCTTTCACTTCCCAGCTCCCTTTCATGATAAAATGGGCTACACGTAGCGAGTTTCATGTTCAGAAATCCGGTTTATAAGAAATGTCACCTGTCAGTTTGCCTTCAGTAGCCAACATCTCACATCATCGGAGCTAAATTATGTTCAGTCACGTTAGACAAAAGAACATATCTAACTCAAATACTTACACGTAATGGATAATTGAGAACTGATCCACTAAATGAGCACCTCTAATTACACAGTTCTAGGTGGGGGGGGGGAGTTTCTTATCTCTAGCACTCTAATTTCCACATGCCACACGCGTCTTTTGTGAATTCAAGCGATGAATATACATAATCATAAAATTCTCTTTGCAAATTAATATAGTTAGTTAAGGCTGAAAATCCAGTAATCAGAGGGTGTTTTTTAACAGACAGAATCAGCACTATTCTCCTATTCCAAAGGCTGTAGAACAACATCCAAAATTTTACCAATGTTGGGAGAACTAAGAATTGCTAAATACAGATAATATTCACTGCACACAGAGGTTTTGGCAAAGTAACCCCCAACTGATACAAGAAATGATGCCAAGAGGACCAGGAGAGGCAGTAGGGTCATCCTTAGTTTCAGATTATTTTTTCCATGCAAATGTAAATGTATCTCCCATCTCCCCCACATTTAGCAGATGTTGAATTTGAAATACAGAAGTTTTATTTCGCATCAGCATGCCATCACATGTTTTTAACTTACTTGCTGTCTTCATTTTTTCTCAGACATTTTCAAAAGTCATATCACGTTGATTGGCAGAGAGCAGAGATCGCACATATCAAAAAAAGTGCAGACCAGAACACACTGAACACAAAACTGAATTTGAACAGTATCGGTAACTTTCTTCTTTTTCCACTTTAAAGGGGAGAAAACTTTTTCCAGTACAGGTGCCTGATGTTCATCCAAAATTCTGCTCTTAGATCAAAAGGAGGCAAGTCACTGTATCTCCTTTCCTCTGGCATTATCTGACTTCTAGAATTAATCCTCTTATTTGGCACACAATCACATTTTTAATCTAAAAACACCTTATCTAGACCCCCAAGATTTTGTTTTGCATGTATTTTTCAGGGGAAGCTGCTTTACTTCATTGAGATAATGCATCACTGAATTATAAACTCTGTGCAGCTGTCAGTCTGTGCCAAACATTTAGAAACATAAATGAACTCTGACAAGTCATTTATCTGCTAATTCAGTGTCAAAGTGTAATAATATCACTGGGCTTTATGCATTATCAGCTTTAAAGCAGAACTGAAGTTAAAATGCAAATTGAAAGCACCTTTTGTGTATCAGAATAAAAAGTACTACAGTTGGTGCCCATCCTGTTAATCCTTTCGATTCTCAATTAGGTATGAATAAAAATGCGTGCATAAACCCAAATGTTACACTCATTAAACCAGGAACTAGGTGCTTAACGAATGCACTGACACCTGTAGTTTCTACACTGGCTTGAAGGCTTCCAGAAGGAATACCTGCAGTTTGTCACACCGACTGAAATCCCCAGCGAGCTCACATTCCCCTCACAAGAGCACAGAGTGCAACAGAAGTACAGTGTGCAGAATAGAAATTCCGAGCCCATCTAGTAAATTTTATAATTTCTCTAAGTAAAGGCCACCCTGCAAGGTCTGCCACAATCCTGTCCTCACTCCGTCCCTGCTCAGTCACAAAGCACACTGTGAGATGTGGGAAAGCATCTTCTGAATGTCCATTCAGCCAAAGAGTTTGCATCTTATTTTATCTCTTGCTGTTATAAGCAAGCACCAAAACACGGTGGTTTGTTTTTAGGTTTTTGTCTGTTTGTTTGTTCGTTAGTTTGATTTTTTAAACCAGAATCCTGCACCAGTATTTTGCTTTGTAATCACATAAAGAACTTCTGGATGTTAAATCTAACAATTGCTGCTAAGGTCAACAGCTGATGGATTACCTGGAGAAGGTGGAGAGGATCTTATAAAAAGAGAGCATGAAAACAAAATTATTTATTTTAGAAGGGAGAGCTGTCAAGAGTGGGTGGTACATGGAACGACATGTAGAGGATGTAAATCAAAGGAGTCTTGTTCTCTTCCTACCTTGACCTACAAAAATATCTGGTCTGCCTCCTGAAGATAGCCCAAAACTGATACGGCAAAAGCACCAGTCAAAAATGAAAGGTAATGTCTTACTACCAAGATTTTCCCTGTATTTTATTTCCATCCCTTTCTATTTCAGAAACACCTTCTAACTCTGTATGTCATCACACCCCCATTTTTTGTGCCAGCCTTAAATGGAAACATTAAATAAAATTTTCCTCCTTTCCTACTCACATTCTTAACACGGCCCATTGATGATTTTCCTTTAGTTTTTTTTTATCATGCCAAATCAATACCAATCTGCAATTTCTTCAACTTAGCTAATTATCATCTATGCAGTATGTAGTTCCAGGCAGTTTAAAATCCCTGAGATTTCCCATGTCGCAAAAAAAAGGGAGGGCTTATTATATCCACTTCTCAGGTTTCTTTACAAAGATTTGTGTTTAATAAACTCAGGCAGCTTTTTATCCCTTTTCCAGCCTCCTTCAAGAAAAGACTCTCAAGCCTTTCTTGCTACAGCTGACTAATGGCTATCATCACCTGAGGCAATTTCCCAGATCCTTAAAAAAAATCATAAAAAAAAATCATAGCCTCTACATTTTCTGTTCTTGAGTTAAAATTCTAACAACAGAAAGTTTAAAGTACACTGAATGTACAACTACACATTTAATGACCCAGAATCGTTCACAGGCAAGAAAACTCTTCCCCACACAGGATTTTTGCCACACCACCTTACCCCAAGGAAAGCTGAGCTTGCAGAGAGGTTGCGCACACAGAAGACATTGATGGCCACGTGTCACGTACAGATCACTTTGGCGGCCACAATTTCCACTTTGCTTACCTCAGAAAATAAATGAGCTTTAAGTGTGACGCAAAAACATTAAACAACTGGTCCAAGCCATTCCTTGGAAAGCATCCATTTCCTGATGCCTTCTCCTGCCCTGGGCCAGAGGTGGCCAGCAACAATTTGAGCCTTGGGAAAACTTTACAAGAAGCAAAGCATAGCGTGGAACGTGGTATGGGTAAAGATACTAACACAGGTTTGGCTTAAATTCACCTGGAATTGAGAAAGGCATGCAAAACTCCCATTAAAATCAGGCTGCTGGGGGATTTAAATCCAAAATGGCAGTGCTTTCCAAAAACTAAAAATAAGTGCTGGCAATGACACTTTTGGGACACCGCTGTATCTTGATCCTGCCTTTCGTGAGGCCAATTATTTTCTAAACCCCTGGCATGATTTAGATATTTACCAAATGTCTTTATCACATCAAAAGTCACATTGCACTGGGTGCTTTTGCTAAACATTCCCTCTTTTTTTTTTTTGTACCGATGAAACCCACAACTAAAGCTGCTGTTTTCCCTTCTTCGTCTGTAGAGAAATCTCAAGACACCATTAAAAGAGTTCAGTAGAAATTAAGGAGTAGAAACAAACCCTGTGGAGGAAAGGTTTGGAAAGAAAAGCAAAGACTAATTTTAAGACACCAAGACTCAGAAAAACAATTCTAGAGAAAACAGGCACTGCTATAGAGAACAAAATCAGGTGCAGACGAAAACCTCAGAGAAGACCATGGATTAGAAATATGGCTTGGTTAGAAACAGGGGGTCTTCAATAATTGTATCAGAACAATTGTATCAAACTATATAAAAAAGATGCAAACATACTTCTCTTTCAAAAGTTAAAGGGAAATTGTCCTTGAACCTCTGACACCTGCAGAGGTGTCACTGAAAGTACCCAGAGGCACATTAAAAGTACCCCAAAAAACACTCATCCTCCCTCAGTAAATCTGAATATAGAGCTAACTTCTGTAGAAATAAAAGAGTCAGAGATCTATAGACAAGAACAGGCCCAAGTTTACAGCAGTTAGCCAATAAACCTTGTGATCCGTGGTCTTTCCTAGACAGGCTATTGAACACTGTGCTGAAATCCTTCCTCTTGAACACTGCCCTTCATAAAGTCTCTCTCTGACACTAAAAAGGGGCAGAAGTTGTTTTTCAGGGTCTTTATTTCCTACAAGACAGAAAAGTATTTAATACAGATATTTTATTCTATAAGCAAAGCTTTGGCGTAGAAGCGAAACCTTTGCGTTTTCAAAAATGTTTTATTTCATTTATCTTCACATCAAATACAGCCACGGCGCCTTTTCCTAAAGCAGCTCTTCCCATCCAGCTCTCTCCCTTTTCAGCAACACCAGAATCCACCAAGGCAAGTGCAAAGTACTCCCAGCAGCCAGTCCAGCACCCAAAATAGTGCCCACATAAAAGCAAAATTCATAGACTATTTCTTTTCTTCTAACCATGTATCTGTCCTCCCAGGAGGAAAGGGATATGAAGTGTGTCTTTACTAACAATGCTGATGTGATAAAATTCCTGTCCATAAAGAACAAATAGGGTTGATAATCTTTCCATACCAAGCAAACAAGGCAGGCAAGCTTAGGAAAGATTCCTGGACAAATCGGTGACACAGCTTTGTGGGGATGGTTGTTTATTACACAAAAGACGAAGGAACTTTAATAAATTCACTCCTGAAATTTCCTCTCTAAGTATGACTCTTTTAAAAGTACATGCTGACTTCCCAAGATCCCTTCCTCTAACTTCATGTATTCCACAGTAGTATCCTCAAACATGGTAAGTTTGCCCTGGAAATAAACTATTTCAAGGTTCCTGTGGGATCCCATATCCCGTGAAATGCTGATATTTTTCTAGTTTATTATAATTTCATATGATTTTATTCCTTTCTCCCAAGAGACAGCACTTTGTTGAAAGGTATTTTCCTCATAGTTTGAAAATACTGCACTCCAGAGGAATAAAAATATATCCTTTACGCAGTAGTTTTACTGTTTTTTCCGAATTTACCCTTCTGAAACTTTGCACATAACCAGCAACCGAAGCACAGGCTGGGACGTGTCTGAGACTCAAACCCATCAGGTGACATGCCTGACTTGCTCCAGAAACAACGACAAGGCATATTTATTGTTAACAGGGTAGACTGAAAGAATTTGTACTGTTGAAAAAACAAATCAGAACTGTATGGCCATAGTGGTTTGAGCTCAGCAGACAAGTTCTGCTGCCACACTGTTGGTTGAATCAGGCTGTGCAGGTAGGGTTTCAAATCACAGCACAATGGTCTTTCAAACAAAACACATGCTTCTGCCAAAATGTTACATGAGCCTTTTGATTGGAAATTTGTATTTTTCTTCTAAATACAAGACAGATAGCTGTGTCACGTGTACTTTAAATGGCAGCAGCAGACAGTCCTGAGGAACAAAAGAAATGTGTTCAAATAATTCAGAGCAGCCACTAAAATGGGATGTGTTTCAAGGCAAAGAATCCTGCAGGGGCAGTGCCCTGTCAAAAGCACTGTCTGGGCTGGGGGTTTTACACAGCACAAAGAGGTCTGGTCACAGCCTGGGACAAGAGAGTGCAGGCAAAGTGAGACCCAGATGGATTAAAAAATTGAAATGCATGAGGTCCAGGATCAGCATGGTCAGGCGGTCAGAAAGACAAAGCTCCAAGTTCACCTCTTCAAGTTACCCCTGAAAAGCCCCAAGGGCTGCAAAAGGTACTTCCCAGGGAGGAAGGCCATGGAAAGGGTGTCCCAGGCTCCTTGGCACTCTGGGGCCACAGGGACACCTAAAAGGGAGACAGAGGCAAATCTCCACACAGTAACCCATGAAGGTTTTACTCAATCAGTTTGTGTAATTAAGGTAACTTTGAAATTAGGGGAAGGAGAAGAGAGTACCCTGACCCTGTAGGTGCAGGGGTGAAGACACGATCTGTCTCCAGGTATGTCTACATTTTAAAACTTTTTAAAACTACTTCAAAAACAACCTTAGAGCTTTAGCAGATGTGCTGGGTTTCTCTTTAGCCAACTAAACTAACAAGTCGATTCATAATTGTGCAGAGCACCAAACAATGAGACTCAGTTTAGTCCACAAGACCTTAAAAAAACTCCCTGACAAACTCCACACTTCTCGGAGCTACACTGACATTGATCCCTGAGGTAACTGCTTTAAATAAAATACCAAAAAACCTTATTCACAATTTTCAACTTCCGTGTTGGCTCACAATGCAAACACCTCTCAAAGCATCAGTTGCAATCTCACAAGTAAATTTTGTGAATTCTCTCTTTACTGATTAATGTCACAATTAATAGATGAATTTAAACAGCTGCTTCTTAATAGATGCCATAAAAGTATAGGGAAAAGGATTAAACTACCAAGTTTGACTTAAGAGAGGTATTTCATTTCATTTCTCCAAGGGGTCCAGAATATTAACAGATATTGAACACTGGATCTTGATTCTAACTTCTTCCTTCTTCCTGTCATTACCAGCCATTTATCCTAGAAAAATATTTTTACACAAGCTTGTGGTTTTCATTAATTAAAAAAATGAAAAATGATGCCATACAATTTTTTCTGCCAATCATCCCAAACTCTGTCAGCAGATTCATATTAATAGATACAGCGAATTACTGAGTTTCCTGATCATGTATATGAAATAACCTGCAATACGACTTCCCAAGACACTTCAATAAAGGTTCAAATGACTGCATTTTGGAAATGAACCCACAAATTTCGGAATAGCAACGTCAAAAAAAGATTCTTTGCTTTAAATATTAACTGCAACTGCAAGATAACATATAACACAAGGTGTCACAATACACAGTACTGCACAGAACACATGCCTAGACATATTTGCAAGAAATATGGAATAAAATGTAGCTTGAATCTGACAAACTGAACTCTGTTTTGATGAAAGACAAGGCTCAGGTGATACAGGTAATATTTCACA
Organism: Pardalotus punctatus; assembly: GCA_013400915.1. NCBI lineage: Eukaryota > Metazoa > Chordata > Aves > Passeriformes > Pardalotidae > Pardalotus > Pardalotus punctatus. Next base: position 91,565 of record VZTX01021184.1, on the reverse strand, counting down.
ACTTTAAAATGTAGCAGACTCTGTTATTAAAAAAGATAATTGCTAACGATTAACACCTTAAAGGGATGCACAGGACCTAGGAGTGTAACACTGCCACAGGTCAGGTGCATCACACAGGATCTTGGGTTCTCCATTTCACTTCTGGGAAACACCAGAAGGCCGTTAACCCCCTGTTTGCCACTGGACTGCTGAAAAAGCCACCCCCATGCCCCCTGCACTCAGCACTGACGTGTGTGACAGGCCCAGGGAGCAAGCAGATGCAGAGGCAGATAAATAACAAAGGGCTTCTCTCTCACTGTGCAGTGGAGCTGCCTACGTATCTGCATCAAAGAGAGACACAGAGATGAAAGGCAAAACCCAAGCAGGCAGCCAGAAAAGGGACTGAGAAAAGTCTTTCTACCTCTTCCCCTCCTCCCATGACTTCCCTGAGGGAGAGCTTTGAACAAAAGTACTGTCGAGAAAAGAGTGTGGAGTTCTGTTTGATGGAGCCAGCGTTCAAGGGTGCTGTGAGAATTCTCTGCACTGCTAAGGCTTTGCACTTTATACATCCACTACAGAAAATGCCATGATGGCAACACTATCTTCTCCCAGCAAACAATTACTTGTGCCTGGCATTTCCAAATGCAGGCTTGTGTAATGATACAAAAGCTCTTCACTGTTGGTCAAAATAGAAAAGCCACTCTACAAAGCACAGCATTTAAAAGCTGTGCTCTCCAAAATGGCACATCAGATAATTCTGTATTCTTTTAACACACTTAATTCCTATTAAGAGTAATAGGAGCTAAGCATAAGCCAAAGGATAACGGACATTCCTTCAGGATTTAACATATGGATACAGATGTATCCATATGTTAAATAGATGGATTAGATGGAATAGATGGATTTAACATATGGATACAGATGTATCCATATCCTTTATGGATACAGATACCCACAAGTTCTACATGAAACAACTGTCAGCTCCTAGATTTGTTCTAGAGTGTCAATCTTTTCTATTAGTATGCATAAGGCACAGCTAAATGTGGCTGCTCAAGCAGAAAAGAACAGGCCTAATCAGAGACAGGGAGACTGCTTCTCATAAAATGCACGGGATTCTTTGTTTGGATTTTGTCAGCAATCTCAGACTCAAGATTTTTCTAAAATAGGCAAGATATACGTCTATTGTAGACATCATATGCAACTGTTATCTCACTTTCTTTTCAGTGATTTAAAATTAAATAATAGGCTTTGGTTTTATCCTCACAGTACTTCTAAAAATAACAACAGTGAGGATATGAAAACCAAATAATTTTAGCTTCTAAATAGTTTTGTTACTCAGAAAAAGAATGTGACAATAGCCTCTCAAACACTAAAAAGGGCCAGCGAACATTCATATGCTTTCTAAATTATTTTCAAAACATCACAGTGATTCTGAAACCCCTCAGCAACCCAACACCAGTTCTAAATCCTTTGGAGAATGGATGTAAGTACGAGCAAAGGGAAGTAGGGCACAGCTGTGCTCCTCACAGGTCACACACATGTTGCTGCGCTCTCACTATTCCTGTGTTCATCTCCAGGGATAAGCACAGCCCACGGCTCTTGCTGTCTGAGACATTTTGGGAATTTTTGCTCAGCAATTCACGTTATGCAAGATACAACTTCTTCCTCACAAGGAGCCTGTTCTTTACCTCTGAGAGGTCTATTACCTTGCCTGCACTCTGCTCATTAGTTCTGCTGTGTTATTTCTGACATGGATTTGTATCTTCAGCCCTTAAAAATATTTGGGTTTCATTTCCTTCAGTTCTGTAGCTTCTTACTCAGTCCTACCTAGGGCTCCATGATCCTTCCAGATCCACTCAGGATGTTATTCTTTTAATCAAGGGTTGAGATCTAAATTTCACATCATTTCTTTGAGAGTATATTATTTTTTCTTTGTGTGTAGCCTCTTTAGTAGTAATTGATTGCTAGATGCAGCAATTTTAATCATCTAAAGACTTCAGTCTAAGTGGTCTCAAAGTGCACCATATGAATTAAGGAGATGGGCTTAAAATCTCTATAAGCAGGTTAGTGCATAAATGCAGAAATAACTCGATTTTACTTTGAAGGAAATGTTTCTATCAGGGAACACTTTTAAAAATACATAAATATATTAGAGAGGAAGCATAGAGATGGTGAACTGGGAACCAGTGCATACCATCTCTCCCAAAACAATCTTTAGGGAACATTTTATGAATGTTAAAAAGTTAAACCAAAGACTTTCATTTTCTCCTTTGCTCCCACCTGATGTAACATGTTTCCAACAATCACTTGCTGATTATATTATAATTAATCCATTAAAAACTTCCAGTAAACCACATAAAAATGGACAAAATTTCTTTAAATAGAAAAACGTTAGAAACTTGGGCCATCAGAACACCAGCAGAAAAATGGAAGCTAAAGTTATTAATATGATGATGATTTTTTGCTTGTGTCCTGTTATCTCAGGGAACATGTTTGCACTATGCTTCAGCCTGCTAGGATCTGAAATTGCTGTGAAATATAACCAGGCTGTATAATTAAAACAGCAATTAACCTTGCTTCTGAACAACTTGGGAGCTGCATTTTGATCAAGAGGCACACAGCAAATCTCTGCTTCCAGTATCTTGTCTTCTCATCAAGGGGATCATGCCACAGTTCTTGACATTGTTGATAACCATTCTCTTTAGAAGTATCTGCCTATGCTACAATCATGTAGCTCCAGCCTGGGAATAAAATGCTGTGGGATCTGGGCATTTAACATAGCAGGAATAACAACAAATGGTCTAAGACCGATCAATTCTGCAAAAAATCACAGTCACAAGAACCACTGGTGAGCAGATCATGGACAGTAAGAGGTGCAGGGTCCACATTCCTTATTCCTAACTCCTGGTTAAAGAGCATCAGTCAGTGACCAAGCAGACTCATCTGGAAATTTAACTGAGTGCTCAGAAGAACCCAACCACGTGCCTCGAGTGAAAGGAAAAACCAGTGTGAGGCTGATTCTCAAACCAATGCATGGATCTTTACAATGAACAAATAAAACTGGAACTAACAAGAGAACAGGTCTCAAAACATTCTCTAAGCAAATGAAGGGACAAAACCACAATGACTTTACCAGGTAGGAAGCACTTGTGCTGTCATTCATTAAGAACTTGAAACATTAGACAAGAAAATCAGGAGTTTGTAATGAGGTCTTGATTTTATCCCAAACGGAAACAAAATCTATGCATGGATTAATTTGTAAGGATTAATTTGTGGCACAGCACTTAATTAACAAATGCAACAAAGCCACATGAAAGCTGTTGTGCCCTGTTTTGAAGGCTTTGCTCATTTCAACTAAACTTTTAAATGGCCTTGTTTTGCTATGCCATGTAAAGCCTGGAAGCTATCTCCATGTCAGAACTGATGGGCAGTAAAGAAGGATCAGGGAAGGGAAAGACAGTGGATCAGACATCCACAGCAATGTGGTGAACAACATTCAGCAATGATCCTCACAGAGCTGGACCCATAAGGCAGCTAACAGAGATCGTGAGCAGATCACATGGACCCAAACTACTTTTGCTCTTTTTCCATCCACTTTCTATTTCACTCTTTTTTTCAGACAGAACCATGGAGTCCTTTTGCTCTCCCACTCCACCTTCTCGTACAGTACCCACAAAAGAAGTTTCTCTTCAATTTAATCCAAAAATATTACTTTCTTGGCCATCATAAAACACGTACTAATAAGATTAACAAACCTCAGAACAGCCTCCAGTCCCTCACAGGCTGAAAACTCCCTCCCCAAGACATCTGCTTTGTGCTCAGCGCTGTGGCAGAGTTCAGTGGTCTGAGCCTCACCGGGCCGATAGCGTGCCAGGAACCAAAGTTGAGAGCTGATGTAGAAGAAAGCTTGTTCCACAGAATTCCTAAGAGTCTGAAAAGCCAAAGTGCAGCCGAAGGTTATCGCAGAGGAACAGTGTGTTGCAAGGACTAACAGCTATAAATAACACACAAAAGAAACTGTTTTACATTTGCTTGGTTTTGAGCACACGTACAAGAGATGGATTAGAGCTTTTTCTTGTGCAACACATCAGATTAATTCAACAACCTCTTTGCCAAAGAATGCTCTTATGGGACTACATGTTCCTCTCCTTCCAGGACTCCTGTTTCCTTTGTTCAAAATAAGACTGTTTAACAGAAGTTCGACATCTGAGATCACACCTTTTGCTTTTGACCCTTGCTAAGTCTCTAGCTGCTCCCTGAATCATTGTTCACTCTCTCAAAATCAACCGAAGCCTCTTTACTCCTTCCTCCTCCCTACCCTCTGGAGGGCTTCACTCAACAAGCCATTCTCTCTGGAGCACCACACACAACAGCTTCTACCCCTTTTACTTTTCTGTGCCCTTTCCTTGTCATTTTTTTCAGCAGCTCCCTCCCCATGCTGTCCCTCGTGAAGAACAAGCAATCTTTATCCATCCCCTGAATTTCATCTCCACGGCACCAAGCGTAACAACAATTTCAAGAGCAAAACCACAACTTCCGTAGCAAAGCGAACCATTTAAAAGCAGCCCACTTAAATTGCAGCCCTGGCTGAAGGACAAAGAAATGGGGACCAAATCAATGCCATTTTTCAGAGGGAACAAGAGCAGCAGCCTCCTCACCGACTGTGCTGGACCTACACCAGCCATGACTTCTCCAAGGTGTGTGACCACCAGAAACCTGGGACCCTAAATCCCTGCAGTTTGCTCTCAACACAACTCCATCCTTACACAAACCAGCTCCATGTGCTCTCATCCACTCAAACAGTTTAAAACAAGAAATATGCAAATAACTTTCTTCTTCCTTGCATATTATTAGTTTAAAATTTTAATAGTCTCTGACTTGCAAGATCAGAAACTAATTCTATTTCACGTCCTCGATAACCCCTGCTTATCTTGTGGCAACATCCCATTTTTAATACATATCTGGTGCTTATTATCCAAGTAATAAAGTTCATCCATAGCAAAAACTTCACAGAGAAAAAGAATCTGTGTGAGCGAAATCTAATGGCAGTGATGCAGAATTCTGGCAGCAGCAGCCAGCCATTTTTGCCAGTAATAGCAAAAGATTTTACCTGCGTCACTGCCAAAAAGGAAAAACCCAGCAAAGCCTACTCGGACTAAGATGTTTTCTGTGGCACAGCAAATAATGGGTGCCATTGCAAGACCATTATTCAAATTATCACCAAGGTATCACCGTGAGATTGAATTAAAATTGGATTCCATTAGAACACACAGTCTGCACACTGTTGGCTACAGTAGCTATACACAAAATTTGTGCGTAAGACAAATTGTTAAGGTTGCTAGAAACTTCTGTTAAAAGCACTACCAGGCTAAGCTCAAAGCCATCTTAAAAAGTGCTTGTTTTTGAGATAACAGCTCTTACATTTGCAAATGTTAAACTAGAATATGTTCCATCTCACAAACCAACAGCCTTATGACTGTCTTCTGTTAAAGGCAAAAAAAACCCCAACATTTCCATATGCATATATTTTATCTGGATATCTTGTTATCCCAGCTGTCGGCACAAGGAGTGGAAATCCTGAAGGGCTCCTCATCAGCACGTGTGGGTATCAGACATCCCTGATCAGAAACCTGCTGGGGTGCCAGCAGTAGCCAAGGGGCCTGCATGATCTGCCCATATGCTCCCTCTTTACACAACAGATTGATACCCAAGCAAAGCAGTTCAAATGTTTTCAGTGCTCCTTCATCGCGGCCAGCAATCTGCAAACAATCTGAAACTGCTTTATTTAGTCACACGCTACAAGTGCGGGTTTCAGCTCGAAGCATAAGCTCTCTCTTCAGACATGAAGCGCCTCCACAGAGCTGAAATTCTTCCATGCTTTGAGGAAGTCTGGATGAGAATCTGCTGTTTGAATTTTTCAGCCGCATTTCAGGATTAAGGGGAAAAAACAGACAGCGACAAAGTTGCCTTAAAACCAAATAACTGTTGATTAACTCTTCTTTAGAGAAGATACTAATTAAATATTACGTTTGTAATGATGGCAAGAAGGGATTGAACGTGCTCTGAAGACCAAAAATAGATCCTGGTACCAGTAAAATCCAGTAGCACGTGAAACTCCAGTTGTTAGTGTACATATACTGCAATCAAATTCCAGGCACTTAAAGAAATCCCTGTACAGAAATGTATACCGGATTCCACTGCAGCAAAATAAAAAATTGAAAAGAAAAAAGAAATTTGTAGCCGGGGAACGAAAAAGACAAAGACTCAACAAAGACTTCAAACTTCACAGTCTGACCGAACTTTTCTTTGTCAGAGAACTACTAAAATATTTCTCAGGCTAAGGAAGACTGATTATTCAAGATACAGTCTCCTTGTGTTCAGACCACTTCATCAAAAGTTTTATCACATCCAATATATCCCACTTTGCTCTTTACCTCTAACAGGCTGGATCTCAAACTTGCTAATGTTAGTAAAACTATTTTTTTCCTTCCAAAAAGGCAGGTAAGTGAAGTCAGAAAGACTGCTTTGAAAATTGGAAAATCCACTTGCCAACAATCAATCAATCAATCGATCAATCAATCATCAAACAATCAACTTATGGCTTTCACCCCTACACTTTAACATTATTTCAGAAGTAGGATCCTAAAATTATTCTGGTGTATCACATCATTTTGGTGTCAGAAGAGGGGCCATAACATAGCAATACAACTATACAAGGAAATGTTATGTTACTGAAATATCCCCAATAGGAAAAATAATGCTGCCAGAAATAAGGGCGGTGATAGAAAGAATAGACAATTTAATCAAAGTCGGTTATGAGGATTTTATATGCCCCTATATCCTATTTTGGCAATTTTCTGCTTACCAGGGATGCTACCACAGATCTTAATCTGCTTCTGGTTAAAAAAAAAAGTTAAAAAATGCTGTCCTTCTTATTTGTGGTTTCTGCAGTAACATTTTGCTGTAGCTAAATTTTGGGATTGTCATTTTACATTAAAAAGTTGATTTTCTGGTTTAAAAACTTATTTATTATTGATAACTTGACAAATGCTTCAGACTTCCCTAGTGCTACACTATATCACTTAATGGCCGCTTACAGATACTAAAAGAAGAACTTTTCTAAAATGAAGAAACTGAGTTCAAAGCTAGAAAACTCCCACAGAATACAGAAATTTTCTGTCCACTTTGGAGCGGCCATTTCCATGGAAAACACTGACTGAGAAGTCCTTTTTAATTTGATGTAGAAGAAGCTGAAAATGGCCTTACTTACATTTCCATGGGTTATAGTAAAACCCAAAATTATTGAAAACTAACAAAACTGCAGTGGTTTAATCTGTCCCCCAAATACAGTAAAGAACTACATTACAGAACATTTTTCCACAGCTGTTCTGACAGCAACACTCATAAATCACAACCAGCAAATATAACTGATTGCGGAGATGAATGTATCAACTTCTACAGGATTTTTCCACACAAGCCTTTCTGAAAACTTTTTGCTCCAAGAGACACGCTGTAATTAAAAAATCAGCAATGAAAACCCAAACAATATAAAGAATTATAGCACCAATTAATTACGGTGCTTTCAAGCTGAAAAAAAGCAATTTGCCAATGAAAACCACGATCGCTTAACAGTAGCGTTAACAGCAAAAAAAATTGTTGCAATAAATCACTCTTCATAAACACGGACTTATATTGGAAGTCTTCCTAATCCAAACGTGATACACTCAGCAAATTAGCCATGATGTTCACTCCCCCAGGATCTACTATCCATAGCCAAAAAAAGGTGACATGAGCACAACCAATTGCTGAGGGTAAGGGATGCTCTGCAGCAAAGCAGAGAGGACAGCAGGTACCTAAGGAGTTCCAGCACTCCGGGCTGGGAACACTGGTTAAGCTCAGGATGAGAGCAGAAACTCCTCTGCAGGAGCAGCCACCGGTCCGGGAGAGCAGAAGGAACCCCCAGTTTCCCAGAGGGGGTGTGGAGTCACTGTTTTGGAAGATAATCAAGATAATCGAGCCTGGACACACCACAGAGCAGTGTCCTCACAGGGACCCTGCTTGGACAGAAGGGCTCCAGGGACTCCTTCCAGCCTTACCCACTCTGGGATTCCATGATCTATACCTGGAGTTAAAAAACGGAACAAGTCGGGCTTGAACTCCTACCACATTTCACACAGTAAAGCCACAACACAAAAAAGCGGTTTATTTCTTAGCTACACTGTATAAAGCAGACAACAGTGACACAATATAGGGATTTCCAGTTCCAGAAAATGCCAGACAAGTCACTGAAAGCATCAACATTTATCAGCATTTATTTGTAACTTAGCAACATTAAGTTATATCTTCTGGACACTGGCTAAAGGTGATACGCTAACTGGTCTAATATTCCATGGAGCAAAAAACACATAAAGCAAATAAAACCTTAACACAAAGAGCTGCAAGGAAAGAGACAGATCAACTGCATGATTTTGTTTAGTGGACATTTATATAGCTACATTTACATAACCTTGAGGTAAAAGAAAAAATTGCGTGTCTAGGTGCCAAAAATCTATGCCAAAAAAATTAGGCAGAACCCCTTTTTAACTGAAAGCCTCCTTGAAACAATCCTGGGCCACAACTTCACTTTCCCTCACATGGAAGAGTTTGTGGGTTTGTTTCTGCTTTTGGTTTCAGTGGGGTTGAGGCAGCGTGGGTTCTGTGGAAAGAAATATTCATTTAACATAACATACAATTTAAACTATTCCCTTACACAATAAAGGTCCAGAGAGGAACTACTTTAAAAAGGCTTTAACTGCAGAACACTTCTGTAGTTTAATCCTGATCTTGACCCCCTTTATCCAAGCATGAGCGTGCATTGCTTTTAATACCTGCATTTACCCCTTGTGCATTTATTTAATTTTGGCCCTATGTTTTGTCTTCTATTTCCAAAGCAAAGACAAAAATTTCTGGAGATGTAACTGTTCTTGTTCAGCCAGGCGCATGTCTTCATGTAGTATTTTTCTATTCAAAGTTTCAAAAATGTCTGAAATTCCTATTTCTTCAGCTTTGTGAAGCTTTACTCAATTAAAAAGTCAAAATCATTGCTGAGGACCATCCCAGTGCTTTTGCCAGCCATGCATTTGTTCTACATTAAAAATTTAATCTGCTTGTCATGAATGTTTATCAACTGATATCCCCTCCAAAACTGATGCTCCAGATCTCTGAGACAAGATTCATGATACAGATTAGAGCATATTGTTTACAGTCCATAAACACTTTTTATTATAGTTTCATCATAAGGCAGTTCCATTCTATGGAGTAAATTAACATATTTTCCAGGGCTCATTAATCCTCATTTAATCACTCAGTGAACATGAACCAAACCATTAAAAGGAAAATCAAGACATGAACTCTAATTTAAGCCACTATTTTACTAATTGCATTTATCTTTAGGAAATCCTAACATATAATACTAAGACTAGTTCACCCTTCTTTATATTTATTGTAAAAAAAAGGCCTTGGAATAGAAAGCATCATGTAAAAGCCCTGATTGCTATCAGCACCAGTGGGTTTGTACCAGTCAAAGCTGGATTGTTCTGTGTCCAACAAGTTTATTTTCTTACCAAACAGCCACAGCCTATGTGGAAAAGGGTCTTTTTTAACATTTTCAAAATATCCAAGGTATAAACAGGGCTCCATTGTGTGAGTTTCTCGTGCTGCAACACACAAATCCCACTGAGAGCTTCCAGAATAAACAGACAACAGGCACATGCAGAGGGAGGCACGGGAAGTGCCAGACAGACACACGGATGGAGCCACCAGAACCGCACCAAGATGTCCCAACCACTGACAGATTTTTCAGGCATCAGAAGGAAGGAGGCTTAAGAGGAGCAGGGACTGAGGGAGAGAAAGAGAAGGAACAGGAAGATGAATTGAAAAGTGGCCTGAAGCGCAGCACCTGAAGAGCTGAGCTCCCCGACAAACCCTTTTGCTGATGAAGACATTCATTCCTCACTCTCGCCTTTCCTTCAGGCACTGGGACAGATTTGCAACCGTTCTGAAGTCAGCTGCCCCCAAAACCCGAACAAATATAATTCCGTCTCTAATTTAAAGAGAAAACAGGGAGGTTTGAGCACAGTAGCTTGCCAGAGGTTCACACACCCCTTTTCACGAGCTCTGCCCAACCTGTTTCTGTCACAATTCCACTTCAAACTTTTTTTTTCAGGCTTAAAGTTGAAATCTTGCAAGAAACAATAAAACACCCCGCAAGAAGTACAAGCAGTGCCATGAAACTTGCATTGAGTAATACAAAAGAAATAGCAAATATTCAAGGACAGGGGACCAAATGTTTCCAGCATTCCAAAGAGAGGGATCTGAAGAAGGAGAGCACAGACAATGCAAGATTTTACTTGATTGCAGTGGTAAACCCTTCCTTACATCTAGAAAACCCAGGACGAATCCCTCTGACTTTTCCCACGTCCCTCTGACTTTTCCCATTGTCCCACTCATTTCAAACAACAATTAAAGGCAGTGGTGACACTACAGATATCCCAAAAAAAAGTGTATAAAGAAATGCACAGTGTTTGCTGCAGAGAGCTGCCTATTCTGGTATTTCTGGAACACCTCAAACATGCCAAAGTTGCACGAGTAAGTGACTGGTTTAATTGTAAAACAAAAAGGAATCATTAACATCCAGAAACTGGGGCTTGCAGCTATCAATTAAGAAGCTGCATGTCTGAAGTATTTCAACAGCTACTAATTATAAAATTAAAAGAAAGAAAAAAAAAGAAGGAAAAGCCACAAGCTGCTTCTGGACAACTAAAAAAGAAAGTAAATTAATTAATTTTTCATGCACACTTAAAAAATGTTTTAGTATTTAGGGTTTCTGTGCTATTAAGATGCCAGTACACAATGCAGAATGAGAGAATTAATTCACTCCCTTCTAGCCAAAGGCAAATATAAATAACTACCAAATAATAAATTAAATGAGGTCTAAAATGGGATCTATAATTAATGACTTTTCTGCTGACCGTTTCAGTGACAGTATTATTCTAAAAGCTACTTTCACAGAATGTCAGCCTCTAAGATAAGATACATTAAGTATGAAGTTAATTGCACGAGTATATAAATCCACAAGCATTTCTTACCCACAGAAAGGAAGCACTGCCCAGACAAAAAATACTGAAATGCCTTCAATTTAATGTCAGTGTTGCTCTTTCCCATGAGTGTAAGGAGCCAATTGCAAGCACTGTTGTACAAACCCAGCAGATATTTTTTTTACAGGTAGACCTCTTTCTGACAGCATTTTCAAGCAACAATTGTCTGCTATCTATGGAAATTAAAGATCTCAAGGTGCTGACTGCCCTCAGCAAAAATGCATTTCCCCACTCAGAGAAATGAGTTTAAAATGTAACACTGAATATAGCAGGCTACTAAACTCAAATCTGAAACATGAATCATTCAACACTTCCACTGAAACAGTAATTGGTAAGTTCTTTGGGGAAGAGATCAGCTCGTGGTTCAATGTTTATATAACTTTCAATACACTGAACTTCTGATCCATAGCACTCTAATTTAAACAATAACAATCGCTTTAAAATGGGAGAAATTGTGTACTCAGCTTATTTATGATCTAAAAGCAAAATACAGAAAAATGTCCACCTGAGGCTAATGTAAAACATTCTCCTCTGGTCTTTAGATTTGACAGTAACTATAATTTTGTCATATTTGGTTTGAACATATGTATCTCAAACAGAAAATACAAAGTAAGCAAGAGCAATGGAGGTTAAGAAGGAATTTCTATTTTTACCACACTGGTTTATTAAACTTAGAACAAATCTATAAGATAGTTGCATGACCTGATATTGCCTTTTATTTTAATGAAGATCATTTTGGCCAAATAGTTCTGCTTCACATTGCTGTTAATGCATTTTCTGGACATGCTGAAAATATCATCAGCATATGGTTTGAGAGGGTTTGGGTTTGTTTTGCCTTATATATTTCTCAATCTGGTCAACTCAATATTCTGTTTTTCAAAGTGGGAATGTTATCCTCAGTACATCAAAAGTATCACCATGATGGATCAAGCACATTACCAGAAATGCCTGATCAGTACATTACGGAAATGTTTTCACAAATTTACATCAGCACCCCAAAGCAGCACCTTCCCATACCACTCTAAAAACAGAAATTCTGGCTAGGAAAAGGAGGTGATGCCTCTTTTACTGGATTCAAACCCTTGTTCTCTCAACAGCGTGAAGAGAAGATGCAGGAAATTACCTGCCATGTGAAATAATGCAAGTATTAATGCAAATGCCATCAAAATAATGATTTGGATGGGTTTATCTGCTGCACGTTGCTTTGCTGAGTAAGCATAAATGAGCTACCTTGGACAATTCCTTTTCTTTTAGCACAAATGGTCATCACAAAATGATTTTGGGGAAAAGGATCCTAAAAATACTTTAGATACAGAGGCAATGAAACAATAACATAGATATGAGGTTTTAGAGTGATTAAAAGATTTCTTCGTCCTGTGATGCGGTGCGGAGATAGGGAAAAGGGGCACTGCTCTTATCTGAGGGAGCAAAGACCTCTAGGATGGAGTCTTGGGTCTCTCTGTGCACCCTGCTGCTTAAACTTGAACAGTTACACATCAGGAGTTCGTCTGCTCACAGCAGCTGGCTTTGAGAAAAACATGAACGCTGCTCGGACACACACATCTGTCACCGCCTCCCCCGATGTCCCCCCAGGAACGCAAACACCCAACATCGACCGGCGAGTGTGGGGTGGAGCAGGAAGGACAAAAATCTCTGGATAATGTATTGGTTACTAACACGCAATGTCCTTGGAGCATAAAAGCCAAAATTAATAGTTAATGCCATGAATTATGGATGCTGCTGAAGAGCTGTGCTGGAAGAGAGGCTGAGAAACCACTGTGGGGTTCCACATTCGGGGGCAGTGACACAGCCTTGAAGGACAGGGTTTTCTCTCTGCACTTCAAAACTTCTCTGGCCATTATGTTCATCATTATTGTACCTATTTATTTTCAAATAAATAATTTATTAAGCTGAACCAGCAAGAAACCTATAGATTTGGCACTGAACAAACCTCTAAAAACACAAAGAATTTTATATCTCAAGGCAAAAAACATTCCGAATAAAAATAAATGTTCAGTATATAAATATGTGAAACATATAAATATGTTTCACAGGCAATATGCAATACACTATTATTTCCTTATCTTTTTTTCATTCACCTTCAGTACCTATTTTTATTTCTCTTTTTTTTTTTTCCCAGGTGTTTAGAGCCCCCTTTTGTAATTCTGTGCTGTAAACAGAGCTAGACATGGATAATTCTGCCAGATTTCTGTGAAGGGTTCCAGAAAACAAAACAGAGTAAAAATACCAACTTGGGTTTCTGGTGGATATGCTGAAGGCTGAGAATGCTGCTTCTTGGGTCTCTGACTTCAAGATTAATGCAACATAAACTAAAAAAATCTTGAAAGAGAAGATACCTACAGATAAGAAACCCTGCTTTCTGGACAGTGCTCTTTTTAAGTTGATCGTGCCTTTAAAAACTGTCCTGTGGGTTTATAAAATAGAAAAACAAGCTAAAAATGCATGAAGGAGACAGGAAGTGCAGTCCAGTCTGCACCCTTTGTTGATCATGATCTCCCAAACCCTTAAAGAATGAAACAGTCATGTTATTTCAAGAACATCAGTGTAACAGTTGCTCCAACATACTTAGCAAAAATTATTATGTTGGCTATTTTAAATTTTACCTTATTCTACCAATTTATTTTTGGTTAAGAAATTAATTCACTATTTCCAAAGAAGTAAAAAGAAAAGCCAAGGCAAACCTCACATCTGAAAAGTCCATCACACCAAGTTGTTTCAACTTTCTTTTCTTCAATTCAGCAAAAATTAAATCAGAACTGAGTCTTTTTCTTATTGTCCAAATTTCAGAGTCTTTGGAGTATGAATTAATCAAATTTAAGCCTTTATATCTTTCCTAAATGTACACTTGCAGTTTAGACATGGATTTCCAGGGTACAAAACACGTAAAAAAGCTGAATTTTTCTGTGTTATACCTGTCAGAGGACCTGATAGCACTGAATAAGTGGGCAGCAAAAGCAGAATGAAACCCAGAAAATAAGAAAATAAGAAAACAGAAGTAAATGCTCTTCGGGAAAAAAAAAAATTAAAAAAATCCCAATTTCACTTAGGAAGCAATGGGCTGTACTGGACCGTGGCAGAACTTGTATATTTATGATATATGATTATATTCACTAAATATCAGCGCAGTGTCTAGCAGTGGCCAAAAAGGACTTGTAAGAAATAACTGCAAAAGAAGCAGAGACCCAAACAATTATTAACAGGTCAGTTGAATACCAAACTGGAATCAAGAGAGGCTGCTTAAATATCTTCTGGAATTAAATAAATATATATGTGCAGATTGGCAAGTACCAATTGCTACAGACCATGCTCAATAAAGCTAAAAATTCAGCTGTTATCTGCTACAATATACTGAAATTTTACTGTGAGCAAAAGCATTTTGAACATTTTGAAGACAAAATGGTTCAAAATAGATGTATTTTCCCCACATCCCTGGCACAGAGGACAGCACCCTGCCTAGATCCGCCTGTATTGTTCAAGAATGTTACAGAACTTGTGAAAAAACTGGCAAGTTAATTCTTCAACAAAGCTGTGCTCATGAAGTTTTCTTTCACTTTGTCTTACACTACTGCTGAAAATGAAAAAATACACCCAGAGTCAGAGAGGAACCTGAATTTCACATCCAACCTTAAAGCTGCAGTTCATTGGTTAAAGCATGGTAAAGTGAAAAGGCACAAAAAGAACAAAAAGAACAAAGGCACCTGCTGTACTGAGAAATACCAAGACACTTTACAGACAGGAACCAGCACCATAACTGCAGGCATGGTTTAAGAAAATCAAGCCAAAGAGCAACTGGTAGAATTTCCAAAGTGAATTTCATCGAATTAAAAATCTACTTGCATATTCATTATGCCAGTCTTTTTCTGAGGCTGCTTTTCCTCAGACTGTTCCTCAATCTCCCGATGCCATAGCGCACACACTGCCAGGCTCAGCTGATTTCACACCACACCCCCAGCTCTGCACACAAACACTTTCCTCCTGAAATATTCAGCTTCCAGCACTGCTGTCTGTCTGTCTCACGCTGGGGTGTGCATGAAAACAAAAGAATGCAGCTCTTCAGAAATTCCTGCCGACAGCACCATATCCTCCTTTAGCTCTGTGCCTGTACCTTCTATTAGTGATAGATGAAAACCACAAACTCCGCATGACTCCACCGGTTCAACAGCTGCTGTCACATTCTTTTCAAGTCCTCTGAAGTAATTACTTAATTTAATAAGCAGAATGCTGCTGTTTATGATGAGAAAAACAGCCATTACATCACAAAATATGAGCGTAGTCAGTGCCTCGCAAATTTAAATTAAGAAATTACTTCACCATTTGCAAAGAACTTTGCCTATTTATATCAGGCCGATATATTATATAAACTCTCTGCCTAGAAACGCTGAAATCGAAATAAGTTTAAAAGGGGGGGGGAAAAAAAAAGGAAAGAAAAAAGACACCATCAAAATAGATAAAATTCCTTCTCAATGTTTTCTATCAAAATTCAGCATTCTGAAATAATTTTATTCCTGCTCTGATAGGACAAAAACCAGGCCACAATGATTTCTATTCACTGCAGTGTAAAAATCCCAATACCTCTATAATTGTCACAATTTAATTTTTTTGTTCTGTTTTAGTTTGCACATTGTAAAACAACTTCCAGAGTGAGAGATCAGTGCCACTTATATTTGAAACTTACTAAAACATCATTTCAAAAACAAGGAGGAAGGAAAAGGTTTCTAAAAGCAGAATCTCTCCTCAGAGTCCCAACACATTCCTTGGATATTTTGCAAGAGAAAGTCAGTGTGTGCTCAAAGATTTTCTGAATGACACAAAATTAATGTTTCATGTACATGTGGACACAGCACTTGAGAACAAATAATTCTGCATTAGTGACAAAGACAGTATTTAATCTGGGGTGCAGGGAGAAGCACATCAACAGCTTGGGAAAGGGAAACCTGTACTGATCAGAGATCTTGTAAAATCCACCTCACCGGCATTTTGACAGGAAATTTCTGAGGAACAATCTGACACTTTTAAATTATTATGGGTTCGGGCAGAACACCCCATTACTTTCTCCCTGTGGTGCATAAGTAAATGCTTTCAAATTTCATCTGCCTTTTCAGTTCACTGATCCTGCACCATCTTATCCTAATTTAGAACAGCAAATAAGTATGAACATAAGACCCGGGAGCCCAAAGCCTGACACACTGCTGCTTTACCAGACTGAAGTAAACCTAGGTGTGCATGGAAGGTGAATTTGTGAATCAGAGCTTTAGACAGAAGGGTCATGCAGCTCTGGGGTACCACTGACATCCACCTGAGCACAACCCCTGTGAATACCACGTTTTCAAGGTTGTTTTAGCACGATTTCTAGTGCTGTCTCTGTGCTCTGGCCATTGCTAGACGTTCTTCAAGCAGGGAACACATAAATCTAACCACACGCTGCTCAGGCACACACCACTTTTCTGCTCCACCTCTTTTCTATAACCAGACAAATCCCCGGAGAGGAAAAGGGAAGAGGCAAGGCCACAGAATAGCTAAAAATCAAAGGTATTCAGTGAAGAATCTCCACCAAGTTTTTCAGCAAGATAGCACAAAGCCATACTCAAAACACTTCACCCACATCCCCTCTCCCCTCCCGCACTGCCTATGTGCTCCTTTACTGCTTAGGGACCAGAAAAATAGGCATTCACCAAAAATGAAATACCTGCACCCAGAACAGAATGGTTCACTGCTTATCACAACTGCCTTCCGTGCTAGACAAAAACTTTTAATGAGTAACAGAGGGAAATGTTCAAGAAGTGAAAAAATCCAAAATTATTTAACAGCAATATATTCAGCCACAAGGATCGACTTTTCTTACACTAGCAACAGTTTAAAACTATAAAATACTGACAATTTCTACATAAAGGAAGAATGAGGCTCACATGTGACTGTCTGAAACACACACACTTTTAGGATTTTCTTAAGTTCTAGTCCTAAATCTACCATGCAAAGCTTTCTTTGAGGCTCTGTCTTAAGTGCTCTTGTGGGCCCACATTACACTCCAAAATCAGGTGTATGGAAAATAAACATTTTAAACTTTCAGATGAGCACCTGTTAACACTGACAAGTATTTTTCTCCACACAGTTACTTTAGTGCCCCCATGCCAACCAGAGAGGAATGCCCTAGGGAAATACACGAAACACGACTCTTGAAGTGTCTCTGCACAGCCATTTCTGCCAGCCTCGGGAGGGCTATTTTTAAATTTAAGTCAGATTTCAGTGTCTTATTGTCTGCTCTAGGACTGCTCAATACATTTCCATTTCTTATTTAATTTGGGGTGTATTCGCAACAGAGGACTTCTACAATCTGAATAATATTGTGTACATTACTCTGATATAGAGTATTTTTTTCTTGTAATCTGATTTCTTTCATTCCAACTTGTAAATTGAAAAAGAAAAGCTGTCAGGGTATATCATAGTTGGCATGTCACTTTCCAAATATCATTTACATTTTTCTCTTTACATACATCTTTAATAGTCAATTTCCTTTTCTCTATACATATTTTAGTGTGAAAATGTTTGCCATCAATATTAAAATATGAATTATCTGCATAGCCATGTACATAGCTTACAGAATTACCTCAAATCCCATCTATTACTTTCATATTTAATAGCCAATATCCCTTTTTGCTATCATATTTTAATATTAAGTTGCTTCCTCAGCAGTGCACAGAAAGAAATCTTTCTCAGTACCTTCATATATACATATACATATATACAAATGTGTGTGTGTGTGTGTGTGTGTGTGTATATATATAGATATATAGATATATAGATATATAGATATCTCCATATCCTCCTAAAGCAGAAATTAAAAGAAACCTTAGTAGGTTTTGGGATGTTTAAGTATTAATAAACTAAAACTCAAACCCACAGTCTCTAAAACATAAATAGTTAAATTTAGCTTCCAAAATTAAATATTCTGGAAGGTATTTTAGAAATTCCCTTTAGTGCTAAAAAAGCCACACTTGGAAGGGACAACCAAATACTTTTAATTCACTCCATGGACATGTACAACTTCTCACCTGGGCACTGCAGCAGAAAACCCACACAAAAGTTTGTGTGCTGATCCCAGTTGCTGGTTGTGACTGCATATTCTCATGGCTGAAGCTGAGATGACACAGAACTAAGACAGGTAAAAAAATTCAGCTTTTTCATGGCGCCCAAGCTGTGAGACATTCCCTTAATGAATTAATAAATTATGTCTCTTTGCCCTTGCTATCCTATCAGGCCATGCCAAAGAGTGCTTTCGTCTTCTGACTTGGTACAATGAAATTATACTAAATTTTACATGCTAGGGACTAACGACACTTCATGCTTGTCTTCTCCCATGCAGCCCAAAGTAAAAGTCCTCACCCATGGCCAGGTTTGCAGGCATGTGCTACTCCCAGAAATAACTGTTCATGTAGAGACCCAGCTCTAACACAGAAATTTAAACGCCAGAGCACTGCTTCACTATCCAACATTTTGGTTCTACCTAAGTCACAGATAAAGCCAGGCACCAAAAATGGGCCTTAGAGAAGGTCACTACACCTGGCAGACAGCTGCCTGAGCCAACTTGAAACAAAATGCTGAAAGAGTCTCTGCATCCAAGTATTACACCTTAAATTACCAAGCCTTGAAGAACACCCTCGGTTTAAGCCACACAGGCTGGAGTTTGCCCTGAAGATGGATGGTGCATCCTTTCAAAAATAACTCAGTGAAACGGCACTGGTTGCATTTTCAAGCTGAGGTAGTAACAGTGCTGCTGCTGCTTCTATCCTTGTTTGTTTGTGGGTTTGTTTTTGTTTTACGTGCTGGTCCATCCAGTGTGTATTTGGCAGGTACAGGAATTTGCCCAAGCAAAGAAGGAAGGGTCAAGAGTTTAAGGAACCAGTGCTCATGAAGTCAGATTTCAGCAGTTTTGCTGTGCACAAAAACAATTGTTAAGCATCAGTCTTGATAAAGATTTTAAGGGGGAGCTTTCAAAACCCACAAAAGTGCCAGAATCTTAAAAATGAGACCTGCAATCTTAACTTTGTTCAAATGCTTTCGAAAGGCCTAATTATCCACAAACCAATCTGAATAGCAATACATGACTTAAAGGCCCAAAGTAAGACAATGCAAAAAACACATTAGAAAGTACATTATAAAGACTGAAGAAATTGCAAATAGAGACGTAAGAGAAAACACAAAAGATGCAACAAGGAGGGGAGGATGACACTGCCAAAAAGAAAAGTTAGGGAAGATATTTATTCTACACCCTTCATGCCTTTTCAGTGTTTAAACACACAGCTGAAAATGACTTACTAGGCTGGAAAAGCTCCAGCTCCTCTGGTGGCATGGCACTCAAAACAGCAGGTGGTTTATGGTCTGTTGAGCAGAATGAGGGGCAATGCCCTCCTCCATTTCCCTGTATTCAGACTCTGCTTCCTGATTATGTGCACGTTCAGTCTTGGAGTAAAATTCCACACGCTCCATAAATCCTGAATTAGCTGTTGTACTGGAGGGGCTTTTTTATTACTGTTAGAAAGCTCCCAACAAAGCTGTCAACAATAGCGGGCCACCAAAATATTTCTTGTTATAAAAAAGGCAGAAGAAATCTAGAGGCATGACTATCTGGTAATAATTTTGAGCTGTGGCTGTAAATTGCTCCATTCATTACACTGAGTTGAAAATTGCATTGACTAGATGAGACCTCAAGAAGACTCCCATAGAACTTGCAGAGAAAAATGGAGCATGGAAGTCTCATCAGTGACTACCCAGTAACTTCCAGAGCAGGGGGGGTTATGTGTGTACAGATATATATAGGGGAAAAAAAAAAGAAAAAAGAAACAAGTATAAACTCAGGCATATATGTGCATATTTTATAATCTTAAGACTGCTGGGCTTTCACAGGAATTTTATTAAAGCATAGATGGCTCTGCTGGCTGCATTCAGATGTCAGATTCACAGCTAACAACCTAAATTAATTCAACACAATTCATGCCCTGTCATTTTGTACTTATTAATTATCACAGTACAGTAAGAAAGACAGTCTCCTGAAATGTGGGAGAGCAGTATTTTGTTCTATGAAATATGAATGGTCATTTCCTATAAAATTTGCTTGTAAACTTTTCCCATGAACTGCACACATGCACACACAGGTCCTCTTGATGCACAACTGAGAACTGACAAACCCAGGGCAAAAGATTCTGTAGCATCAAACACAGGAAAGAAACCCAGAACCCCTGAAGCAGCAGAAAGCAGAACATTTAATCCACAAAGATACCAATAAAGAAGTAAAATCAAAGACAGTGTCATGTTTATGCAGAAACAGAAAAGTCTGTTTCAAATTGGAAAAAATAAAAAAACAAAAAAAAAGGTTACTTCATTTGATAGATTCAAGCAAAGGCAGAAAAAATTTCATTCCCTATTGGTTTTTGGATGATTTACCAGTAGCACCTTCAAAAGCTGTACACCGTGTTATTAAAAAAATAAAATCTTCATGGTTCATGCGCACTGTGCAAGGGCTCTGCTATAAAACAGCCTGCTGTCCGAAAGGGAATGTGACAGGGAAAGCAGGGAAGAGGCAGTGGCTAGGAAACTTGGTTTCACTGGCTGTGAACAAGCGCTGATGAGCCACGGGGAAGCGTCAAGGACCCCAGCAGAGGTCAGGGTTCTGAGAGCAGCTCCCAAATTCAGAGCCACAAAACCACAAGGAATGAAGTGCCCCAAGCTGCTCTGGCCAGCAGAAAGCAGAGCGTGACACAGAACCAAGGAGAAACACCCGTGGCGTAGAACAAGACGCCATCAGCGCTGGGAACACGCGGTCCATGCGCCAAATGAAAAGCAAGGAACCTGTCAGCTTCGCTTGGGAGATCCCTGCAATCCTGAAAGCAGCAGGGGAACACACAATGAATGGTCTGGGAGGCTTTTGTCACCAGTGTCTCTGTTCAACAGAGAAAAGGGAAGCGCAGCAATTTGTGCTCTTGAACTTGAAAGGAAATGCCAGAGGATGAGGGGCTGAAGAACACTGCGTCTTTGTTCATTTTTCAAACATCCATGACATGCAGATTCTGGGGAGTTTGCAGGTAAAACTTCCCTTTATATAATGTTTAAAGCAATGCAAGGAGTTAAATAATTTATAATTTTTAAGTCACAAAATGCGAAAAGTAGGACAATGCTCTCCTTTGGTAGTCTTTCTCTTGACTTTATTTTTTTCCCAATGGCATAGCTCACTTATAAAAGGTGGAACACAGAGAAATTCTTTCCCTTCATTTTCTGCTGAAATTCCCTTTTCCCCACATTTTGACTACAGAAAAAACACTTAAACTCAAATGTAAACAAGATTATTTACCAGTAAAGTTGCATTACCCATCAGCACATACTGAATGCTAATCAGCCTAGGAATCATCTGAGGGTGCTTAAAAAGAGAAATCAAGTCTTGAAACAGATTTAAGAATTTTCTGTGCATGCCATAAATACAAAAATGCGGTGAGTAATAGTCAGGCACAAAGGATGACAGCCTGTTCCCTCATCCATGCAGGAAATCAGCTAAGAGGTACTTCACCACAACCACCTTCTCCCATTTTCAGGCAGCTCCAGAAGAAAGGGATTTGTATTCCAGTAGCAACAAGTCATGAGGATCAGTGACTGTCCCAACCCTGTGGTCAGAGCCCCTGACCGAACAGGCTTTGCATCTCAAAGGGCAAAGTGCAGCTGCCAAAGGAGATGATTTTAACTTCAGAGGTGATCAGCTACAGCATCTCAGACTCAAAAGGGCTCACTGGGATTACATTAGCCAGTCTGGTGAGTAGTGTCTCAAAAACCCACCAAGTTTTTCACACGCCATTTTAAAAATAATTATGTCCATCACCAAGGAAAGACAACGATCCTCTTGGTTTTACTTGTGAGATACCTGAAAATCTTAAAGTGGATTTGAGAAGACACACTGTGATACATCTAAAGACAAAGTGCTTTTAGTCACCTCAAAGTGTGGCAACCTGAACAGACGAAACTATTAAAAATCCAGGGCCCTAGGAAGGGGAAGACTTTGCCTTGGATACATGATCTAAAATGAAGATTAAATTACTTGCCTCAGTTCACTAAGACTGGCTCCCCATTAAAAACAAAGCCAAACTGGAACTCTTTAAACCACCACAGGTCAGAAGTTCCTTTCATACAATCCAAGCCTTCAGTGTGGTCGGTCTGTGCCACCACAGAAAGATAACACCCAGCCCTGAGGCACGGGAAATGCCGTCTCCTGTTGAATCCCCAGACCCTGACATTTGCTTTCCAATTTGCTTTCCAAAGATCTTTAGGCACCTTTGCCCGGGTTTATAAAGCAAGTAGAAAGTGTTTAATGAGATGGTCTACCCATGTAAGAAACTCTACCAAAACCACAAAAATGCTCAAATATACAAGACTATCATCCAGGCTTTGCCCATTTTATAAAAACACCTCACCTGAAGGTGGCTGTACATCTATCCTAATCCCCACCCTAAACACTTCCATTTTTACTCCACTGAGAATGAGTTCTCTAAATCAAGGTCAGCACTCAAGATGAGAATCTCAGTGCTCCATATTTTCCAGGGTAATGGATCTTAAAAGAACAACACTTGGGACTTAATTTACTGCCTCCCAACCATCTCCAGTTGTGCACTGTTTACAGGCAAGTTTGGGCATTGCCTTCATTCCCCTTCCTGGATTACAGTAAATTACACATTATGTAACTAACATCTCTCATCACAGAAATATAAGCTCCTCATTAACATTTCTGTATTTTCCCCCTTTTTCAAACACTTCACATACTTGCACAGAACTAAAAACTAGGATCAGGAAAACCTGCTCACAGTTCAGTACAGAGATAGAAGGGGAACTGCAGAGGTGGACTTCTTGCACTGGAAAATCATCTGCCACCTGTATGAACTCAAAGGAATGGACACAAATTCCCGTGTTGGTTCCTGTGCACAGCACAGGTATAATCACTGTGGCAGCAGAGAGGTAAAGCTCCCTGTGTAAGGACTCATTTCAGACACTGTTCTCCAGTTTGAGGTAATGCGGAACTGCAAATATAATTAAAACCATGTAAGCAATGGCAGTTACATCAGTTAATTTTTGCGGTATCCAAAAGCCTGGAATTTTCTTAGAACAGGAAAGAGGCCATAGGACATGCTGTTACATCTTATTCCATGAACAAAGCTTTTTTTGAGGGGGAGTGACACATTCCTATTCTATATGCAGCTATTTTGCTAGTCTGGAAAATTAAAAAAGCAGAAATTATTTTCTCTAGTACACTTTTCATATAGAAAGAATTACAATAAAAGACCCCTAACAAATGGAGTTTCCTTCCTTTGGAAATCACTGCTTCAAATTGAATCATTAGAAAGACTTTAACAGAAACCATTATCAGTCTCACTGTGGCAGAAATGCGCTTACCACTGGTTTTAGTTATGCAGATGAATGATAGGCACTGGCTCTGGGATTGAAAAGCTCATGACAAAATGGCCTTGGCTATAACAATATAAAGGATGGCTATAAAACCGTTGGAATAACCACTGTTCCATGTAAATAAATGTGATGGATTGCTGCATTCACCATGACAGTGTGGGAACAAGAAGGGGATGCAGCACAAGACACCCGGGACATCCTCAGACTCTTTAAGGTGACAACAGAAGCTTCCAACCCATCTTCGTCACAGAGGTGGCTCGGTTTTGGATACACACATACACTGTAATTAACCACACCAGAACTTTCACAGTTAAATAGTCCATTTCCTCCTTTATCAGACAATGCAGATTCATTCAAATTAAAATTATGCATATTTAGTTCATTGACATTTCAACAAGAAACCGAATCCTGAGGGGCTTCTGTGCATTTACTCATAAACATGCAACAGAGAGGGTGTTTCAACCCAGTGATAGCAGCTCAAAGGTCAGCAATGTTCTTCCGGCAATGAAGTGCAAGAAACAATTTCCTCCACAAAGTTACTCCTACAAATGCCACCCCTACCCTCTCTTAAGAGCATATTTTTCCCGAAACACTTGCTTTTCATGAAAAACTTCTACTAATTGGCACATACAAGAGACCCTACTGCCTAAGCTTGATGTTTTTGACATCCTTAACTGGAAATGCATCATTTCTTCTGCCAGGGAAACCTCCTCATCTGCCTGGGGCTGATTTGCATATGGAAATAAGTGTTCTCTTTTTATTGAGCTCCTTGTTCTTAGACACATGAATTCAAATTACTAAAAAGTCTGAGACACTAATAATGAAGTGACTCGAGATAAGAAAATACAACACTGGACAATCATCTCCTCCAGGAATTTGAGGTTTTAAATGAATATTGCTATTCATCTGTGCAATGGAGACAGACAGCACCAACCACATTTTCATCATTACTCGCCAGCCTCCTTACTCTCCATTACAATTACTTATTAACCTAATGTGAAATGGTGGGAGTTCAGTTATATTTGAGCAGGAAACTGCCTAAAAATACCTAGAAGCAAAGTAACAAGAGCTTGCACAGATTTGTCCCTGTATTATTCATTTTACATTGTGTCAAAAGCAGGATGCAATATTTTTCTTTCTGTAAACCTTACAGAATAAAATGTTTATATCTCTGAAAATCCAATGGTATTTCTTTTCATGTTTTGGTATTCTACTGTAAAATAACAGGGCAGACTTATTTCAGAACTAGGGGATATTTTGGAATTTCCTTCTTTGTTTTGATATCACCCTTCTCCTCTTTTCCCCTTCTATGCCAGAGGCACTGGTGAGTGAGCAGGACCAGGACAGACATCCCTGTAAACACACTGTGCCCAGCCCATGCTCATGACAGTAATCTGAATACATTCAGCACATTTCCTATTACCTCCACATCTGTTTCTCCCTTCTAAAATAAAACGAAGAAAACCCCAATCAAAAAAACCTGAACAAAAAAACCCAAACACACACAAATGAACACCAAAACCCCATCTCTGACAAACAGAAAGGATACAACTAAATAAAGTCAGCAAAATTAGGTGTTTCACAGACAGAGTCCTGTGAGGAAGCTTCAAATACAAGTCAAGAGTTGAGAAGTCAATTGAGTGAAAATTCTTAATTATGGTATTTATCCCCTTTGAGTAACAACATACTAATTCTTCTAGGTAAGAAAGGCAGATGGAGGCACTCTCCCAGCTCAAGTTTTCTGCAGCTGTAACTTTGCATTCCAATTAGATCAATGGAGACTCTTAATCAAGATACAGAGTAGAAAATTTTAATTACATACTGTACCTTCTTATACAGAAAAC
Organism: Pardalotus punctatus; assembly: GCA_013400915.1. NCBI lineage: Eukaryota > Metazoa > Chordata > Aves > Passeriformes > Pardalotidae > Pardalotus > Pardalotus punctatus. Next base: position 66,151 of record VZTX01021184.1, on the reverse strand, counting down.
TGTTAAGAATGTGGCTATTTAATGTGTTATACGGTACTTTAAGAACATGAACATGTGAGTTGATTTATCGGGTGCCAAGATGTGAACCTAATGAGCCAAAGCACTCTATACCACATGCACACGATGCTATTTTCTGCTTGTCTCACACAAATACTTTCAGCTATTTTATATAAACTGCACAGAGAGCAACACTCTTCTGAAAGCAATATGCCAATTTGAAGTTCAAAACTACAGCATTCTCCAAGTATTGGATGTAAAGTAACGCAGCTGGCACCCAGAAAGGTATTTTTAAAACATGCTAACTTCCACATACCTGTATTCAGTTAATAGCATTTCAGTCCAGAATATATTTGGCCCCCCAAAGCAAAAATTTACTTCTAAAATCTGAGTATCCTTCAACTTAACACCACAAATGGTCCCACTGCAGTGGAAAAACCTCAGTGCCTACTCATTCTCAGGTCTGTAACATGGTTGTTAGCAGAACCCTGAAATTCAAAGTAGCAGGGTGAGCATTAGCAGCAAAAAGTCTGTCTACAATTTTACCTTCATTTTGCTTTGCAGATGTGCCAGCTGACTATAATGGGAAAATAGTAAAGCAAATGATGGGTATTTCCAATAGAAGACCTTGATACCCAGCACCTCCTGCAGCAACTAAGAGCTGATTAATGAACATAAAATTGTAAAACACATAAAGAAAAGCAGAACTATTCTCAGAATTGAAAACAAAAACAAAATTACCGGAATGATTAAATAAGCATAACTGAGACAAATACATGTAGCACCTTGCATCTGTGACCAGCTAATCAGTAAGTTAATCAGGTCACTACACAAAGCCAAGATACCATTGTGAAAATTTACAGTAGCCCTACTTAAAGACCAGATTTGCAGAACAAGTTCCAAGTCCAAATACGTCCCCATGTTTTTCAAACTTGGTGATTCCCGGGAAAATTACTTATCAGGGATGTTCATTAGAGCCCATACTTGCGTATCTGCACCATTAATTGTTATAATTCTGCAACAGGTTGCAGAGATAAAGTGTCCTGTGTTCTTCACAGCCTGTGTAATGTTAACAGGTGCTCGTTGGCACAAAGCAACAGGAAAAAAATAAAAGGTTACCATCAAGAGAACGACAGAAAATTTGGTTTGTGCTTTGATTATTGTCAACAGTATAACTCATGTAAGAAAGAGCTCTTTAAGGAGACAAACAGATCATTAAGAATTTACACCTTCAATGTCTACAAATGCAGACATTCACGAACTGCTTGGGTGGGCTCCAGGAAGGAGCAGTCCCTCCTATACCCCTTAAAAGAAGGGTGAGTTCTTCAAATCCTCGTCTACCACAGGCTTCTACCAACCGGAGCAAAATCTGGTTACCACCTACTTACACAAGGTTTAGCCTTCAAGAGGTAACTTCAGTAACCCAGTTCTGATCTGTGGTTCATTCGGGCTGGTAAAACTCATCAAAGCCTGGCTGCTTGAAGCCAGAACTCTAACTTTGCATCCATGCAGAAATTGTGGAAACATCTTACATAGGGCTGTAATTTTTCCAGTTTGAAGAAGTCAGTTATGAACAGCAATTTCCACATGGATATTAATCTCTTCCTTCTCTGGAGGGGATATTTTCATCTTAGATTTACAGTAACTGGTCCTTGATGTCATTTTGTTGAACAGTTACAAATACAAGAATATAATTTTACCTCAGGGCAAAACAAAAAAGAACTGTTAAAAAACTGGCAAATGAAAGACGAAAGGAGACTAAATATTCACACAGATTAGTCCATAAGAGATTTCGAGAAGGCAATATTTATGATAAAAATAGTTACAACAACAAAAGTGTTGTTTTCTACTGAATGAAAGAGAAACATCACCACGCACAAGCCCCAGCAGTGATAACAGGACATAGGGAAAATCCAGGCAGCAACTTAGTTATCTCAGATTTACGGGCTCCTGAAAAATTTTACTAGAATACATTGGTAGGAGGCAGATAATATTACTTAACAGAGCTGGAATGAAATTAATATGTGCAAACATTCCTTACTCAGCATTTAACATATATATATTTACATATGTCCACACCACTTACAAAGCTCTACTTCACTTAAAGAAACATGTCAGAAATTCTGGATTGGGGAAAAAGAAAACAAACAAACAAAGAAACACCAAAACCAAAACCCACAAAAGGACAAGCTCTCTTTTCTTAAACAATACCAGCACAAGGCTGGCAGTTACAATGTGCAGAGAAGAACACAGCAGATTTATAACCCATTCAAGCCTGGCTGTTCAGACAAACACTGAAGTAAAATTGCTATTTATTAAAACAAATGGACTATAAATACATTAACAAATGCTATCCTTACGAAGAAATATCTGCAATTAATGTAATAGAATGCAGGATGTTCGCTAATTTACAGCCAGCAAAGACATTTGATATCCACAACATACGGCAGCAATTTCTTGACAACGTTTGAACCGCAGTTTTTCATCAGGATCCCTGCATGGAAGGACTTGAGCATCATCATTTACATTCTGCACCACTCAGGGAAGTTGCCACCGTATTTCCACAGTGGAAAAACTTCAGCAAGAAATGGGCAGTTAACTCAAGTATTTTTCCATTGTCGGCTCCATTTTGTCAAGACAAAGAATGGGTTGAAAAAGCACAGCAGGCAGATGAGTGAGTTAAAAAAGAGCACTACAGTTATCAATATTGTAAAATATTTCACTTCTCTTTTAGGAGTTTTGACATAAATTTGCCATTGGATTTTTTTGTTTCTGTTTCCTTCGCAAAAAAAAAAAGCAAATATAAATAAACCTTGGGTTGCCTATCATATTTATACAGATGACTTGAAAAGCCCATGGTCTAGATGCAACTGAAAAACAAAATCAAAACCAAAAACCCATTTGAGGAGAACTCAAACAGTTCTCTCTCTGCTCTCCTCTCACAAAAAAAAAAAAACAAAACAAAAAACAAACAAACAAACAAAAAACCCCAGAGTTGAAGAAAATACAATCCTTCCATTTATTGACACTATTTTATTTTATTTTATTGACTATGCAAAAAACTCATCATATCAGTTCAGTGAAATGCATTGTTTCCTGGATGTCTCTAACTGGATGGAACACACTAAAATTTTCAAGAGTTCAGATTCGATTTTCACTCTGAAACATTGGCCAAATATTTAAAGCACTCAGCACACTTAAACACACCAAAGCGGAGCTCTTGAAATTCAGGGACAAGAAGTATTCCCAAGTAAACATGAGGAGTCCTCTGGATCTCTGGAAACTTGAAAACTAATCAAAAATATCCTCACAAAAGAAGGGCACATTACTCCGTATTTTTGGTCAATGTGTATATGACAGCTCTGGACATTCTTGCTGTCCTCACTACTAAATATATTTTTGTGTCTGCCTGCAGTAAGAAGTCCTTGCCTTGTTGGTGCTGGCCTCTTTAATTCTCAAGTTTCCAGGATAAAGTGTTTTTAAAAAATCTGGGAAGCAGGAAATATAATGCTTTATTCTTCATTTATGTATTTATCCTATGATATATCCCGTCATATACATCCAAATGCACTTTGAACATTCGGTCCTACAATCTCACGTGTGCTTGATGGTTATAAAGCAGCAGATTAGCGACAGCAGTGAAAGACAAAGTGAAAAATTCATAAGTGTGCCCGGGAACAAATATAAGGATACACACACACACTCCCCAGTTTATTTCTTCAGGCATGCTTCTTTAATTCTGTGACTACCTATTTTATTCTTAGAGAATGCATTCAGTTTGCCACTTGAATGTCAGGTAGCAGAAAAAAACCAGGTAATTATCATTTAATCATCACTCTTCAAGTGATTAACTTTTACTTAATGAAAAGTATTTCTGAAAATCTCTTCCAGACTCCCATTTCACTCACTACATGTGCTCTGCTGTGCCCACTAAGGGTTCAAATTATTCCTCTCTTATACAGGCATCCTTTTGTTTAACTCCACGTTTTTAACTCAGTGCCTAATTTCAGCTAAAACCGAGGCATCTCCTTGCAGAAACAGTCAGGTGATTTGTCTTTATCCCAACTTCATTCACCTAAGAAAAATAGTGCTCTAAAATAAATTACTGAGAATGGAACAGAATGTACTTGAAGATCAATACAGAGAATTAATCCATCTGTATTTTAGAGGAAAGCACCATCAGATAAGTGTTCTGAATTTTCTTTGGGATCCCATACACTGATAGGAACTCCAGCCACTTCTGCCATTCATTTTGCTAAGCCCCCTTTCACCTTTCAGAAAAGAACCTTTCATGTAGCTTTCCAAATAATATGAGCAACTGGTGCTCATTTTCCATTATGCACAGAATTACCACATAGATTATTTAATATGGAAAAAAATAGATAATAAAAACTCTCCAGTCCGAATTAAGTCAAATTAATACTTCAACAACCAACACTCAGTCATCAGGTTACAATAGGATAACAACAACTTTTACATCAAAGCAATTCATTATATTAACCTGATAATTTCTTGTCTAGGGGTGGAAAAACACACCAGTGCATTCAGCTGGCCACTAAGCAGCATTTCACCATGAAATTAAACTACACATTGGCATGGTTTGGCAGATTGATTATTTCAACTGATTCTGACCCTGGAACTCTGACATTTAATCTAGCTTATATAAATATGTTAAAGAATATGTTACATGTTATATAAATATGTCAGAAAATACTAACTTACAAAACTTGGCTTAATGTGCTTTCAAAGAAGCAGCACGAAGAACCCAAGGTAAAGGTAGCACTTCTGTCTCTAAACTCATGAAAATAATCCAGAAAGATTAAGCAGGAGACAGCTCTTGGCTTTTCTTTGACTGGGTTCTTTCTCAACTACCAGGCAAGCGGCCATCCATCCCTGAGACCCTTCTAAGAGCAGCTCCAGCTCTCACTGGCCCAGGAATAAAGCTCCACAAGTATCTGACAATGCCGTGTAGAGCACTGATTAAATGCTGCCTTCAGCTACAGAAGTGAAAATTCAATGGGGCATTTTTGTAACTGGTAGCGCTGTTTCAGAATCACAGATAGCTGATGTTATGGTTTCTCTTGTTCTGCACACTAACTGCACTACAATACCAAAGTAAAGTAAGAGTGTTTTTCTTCCTCATAGTGATAAATAATATTCAGTGTCTTATGACAGCTGTCAGGCTGGAACTCAAACCTTTAAAAAAGCTGGAATCAGAACCTTTATCCCACAATCACAATGGAACTTTCCGTACTAAAGAAAAAGCCGCATTCTAAAGAGATTTTCCTCTTCCAGGGTAAGCTCATGACTGTGCAGTAAGACCTGAAAGCATCAGCATTTTCTTTCCAACAGCATAAATCACCCTCATCTCACCTCTGTGTTCGCAGAGCATAAACAAACAAAAATCATGCAAAATCACACAAACTTTCTCCCTATCCTCCTATGGGCCACAGAGGGTGTGACATCCAAAGTCCAGCGCTAAAGATTCATGTCACATCACCTCTGCATGCCGTGAATGCTGCCGGCTCCTGGGATTGAACCCCTTGTCTGACAGGAAAGCAGCAGCTGCAGCAGGAAAACATCACTTCCAGAGGAAAGGTGTCAAGGGCAGCTCCTCCAGAGCCCACAGGCACAAGGGAGATCTCTCACAAGTTATTTTTTAATTAATTCTCTGCTTAGGACCCGTATTCGGAGCCCCATGGATTTGATTCTGCTTTTACTTTGAGGAAGCTTCTGTTTGGGGGGCAGAGGAAATGGAAAAGTAAATTAAACTCTTCCAATCTAACAGACTCTAAATGAAAACATCAGATGATTGCATTTCGTTTCACATCTAATCTGGTGATTACTTGGAGGGTTTTAATGCGATTTTCTGTGATAACACATATTTCATAACATCTGAGCAGTATTGAGAGCACCCAAATACAGGTTTACATAAAAAATTAAGTTCAGCCTATTTACCCACTCCATTGTCCATGGTGAAATTGCGTGCTGCTACACAGCTCCAGCAGTCCATTCTTACTGGGTGGCGTATCTGTCTTGATTTTAATTGCTATCAGACTTTTACTCTGATTACTTAGCTCAAACTTACCCAAACCCAAGGTTATTCAGTTCCACTTTAAATTAAGTGATTGAGATAAAGAATTAATTGCAATATAATTAGATACTTATAGTCAGTTAAATACTAATTAAAGGCCTTACTTGAAACTAAATGCTACTGATTTTTTCTAATGAAAAGGCAAACAAAAGTGAAAGAAAAAAGTTCAGGATTGCAATTTTTTTAAGCAGCTGCTTTGTACATTTTTCTGTGATCTTCTTTTTAAAAAGAACTTTTTATGGTATTTTCTCACAGAAAATGTCTACTCGATGAGCACTGTCGATTTAAATAACAGGTATATTCAAGTTAAAAAACTTGCCTCTAAGGAAAGTACTTGCCCTGAAGAACATGATGGAAATTAGACAGAATTATGAACTGAAAGAAGAAAAAAGTGCAGCCAAGGTCTTCCAAGAAATTACTACATACTATGCAATTTTCTCAGTGGAGCCTAACTGCTTCACTTTCTTAACCAAGCAGATGTAAAGAAGCACATGAATGGTTTTAACTGAAGGAAGGGAGTTTTAGATCAGCTATGAGGAAGGAATTGTTCCCTGTGAGTGTGGGCAGGCCCTGGCCCAGGGTGCCCAGAGCAGCTGGGGCTGCCCCTGGATCCCTGGCAGTGCCCAAGGCCAGGCTGGACGGGGCTTGGAGCAGCCTGGGACAGTGGAAGGTGACCCTGACCCACAGCAGGGGGTGGGACTGCATGGGTTTTAAGGTCCCTTCCAACCCAAACCATTGCATGATTCTGTGAAAGAAAGGCAAAATATATTACTGTATTAGAGTGAAGGTTATTTCCCTTGGAATCACTCATGAAGTTACTCAAATTAATGAAGTTATGTACCAAGTGTCCCTCTGACAGCACGTCTTTTTCCTGAGTCACAAATAATATAAACCATGCATGCCATTCTGTTTGGCTTTTTATGCCCATGTAACAACAAATCATAAAATTACTATACAAAACACATCAAAAACTTTATTTCAACAGTACTCTTCACAAACAGCTATCAATATATTTTTAAAAATACCTACAAAGATATTGTTACCATTTTGATAAGCACAAAAAATAAGAAAATGAGAACTGAAACAACCTAAATGTTATTCAACAGACCAAGGATACATTAATACAGAACTAAATGGTTCTGCGAATTAATTTAGCATATTATTCACTAATTTACTTAATCACATTTGAGTGAAAGGACACTCTAGATTTATTGGTTTATTGTGGTCCACAATCCAACAGCATATTTACACTCATAAGTCCTTGTTATTTCTCTTGTCTATTTTGAAATTGAAAGCACTTATTCACATTAAGCTTGCAGAATACAGATTGGTACCAGAGCATCCTCTCAACAGGGCACAGTAATAAAGTCCAGGGCTCTGCTACAGAGTTAATTGCCTGCTGCATCTGGTATTTCTGATCTAACAGAACGGCAAAAACAATCCCGAGACCAACGTGCCGCACCAGTTTGATCCATTTCAGGAGTCTGGGTCTTTGATTTTGTGCATGTCAAAGCAATGCTTACTCCAGCAGAAGGCACCTGGATTTGGGGTTTGGATTTCAACTTCTTTCCGACCCGACATAAATCCATAAGCTTTCAACAGAAAAGGGAGCACACATCCATGAAATGAAGAATCTGGATGAGCAGGCAGCAGTGGCTTGCTGGAAGCTCCCAGCTGCATGCCTGTCCCTGCCAGCAATGTGCAGCAGGGTGTCAGAGCTCCCCAAACCACAGCTTAATCATCAACGGGAGGAAGGACAGGAAATCTCCGCGGGGCCGACACCAAGGGTCTCCTGCTATCAAGGCAACGCTCCATCTTCTCACGCCAAAGGTGAGGATGATCAAACTTGAAGGCAAACAAAGAGAACTCTGCAGAAAGCAGGGCTGGGCAATATTCAGTAACAGCTCCTGAGCCAGAAAAAACTCCAAGTATTTTAGGCTCTCCACAGGGGTGAGAAGGTGCACACTAAAATGGTAGAGAACTTCAGAGGCTATAAAGTTTTTATCAAAAATACCTCTACACCCCTTTCCAGATAACTTACAGTACCAGATTGCAATTAAATTCTAAAGCCTTATTCTATTTCCCCACTCATAAAAGATGTAGACATACCATTAGTCTCAAAAAAAAAGTAATAATAAATTCATTCTTCTTCCACATCAGCAGTCTTCAAGTATTAAATAAAAAAAAAATTAAAAAAATTCTGACTGACTGCAAGGCAGTGAATTTTCTCCTAGATATGTCCAATATCAAATTAATAAAATTTCTGTTAGCATATTTTTATAGCATCTTCCCCATCATAGAAAGATGAGAGACAGAAAGTGTAATGGAGCAAACATAATGCAAAATTCTTCACAGCACATTACTTACATGTTTTTAAAAGCAGAGTATAATGAAATTGCCTTTTGCCCTCTTCCCTCCCACAAAGCACTCCAGAAAGAACCAAAACCAGAGACACCTGACAATTGTATAAATCCAAAGGGAGAGAGAAAACAAACAAACACCACAAAACACACATTCAAAATCTTCCTGTTCTCGTATTGCCAGAATTGCAGGTGTTGGGTGGTGCCTGGACACATCTCCAGCACCATTTAAAAGTTAGTGCCGAGTAAGGCACTGCAAAAACCACTCTGTTGACTCCTCAACACTCCTGAAAAATGAACTATTACCCACAGGAGAATTTTGTTCCAGATCACTACAGCTGCACACACACACAGAAGTTCAAGTGGACTGAAAAACGTCATCAGGAAATCTCGGAGTTCCCCTCTGATTTTACTCAGTCCTGGTTCAATCAAGCCTTCAACAGCCTCTAAGAAATAATATTCAGCTCTTACAATCTGGTTCTGCCTGGTAGCTAAATTTAAATCCTGAAGTCACCAAGAGCACAGGAACCACAAAGATTCTGCTGAATTCATGTCTTGTCCCTGCACCTGGGTCAGGGGTCCCTGTGAAAGGTTCAGAGGAACCCTACTCTCTTTTAGTTTTTACACTCAACAGGAAATAAAACTATGAAAATTAACATCAGTTTTCTTTTAACTTGACCTTTTTCCTTCTTCCAAAGGGAAATTGGAGGAAAAAACTGGTTGTGCTACGTCAAAATGCTTTGTTCTGTGTTCTGTCAAAAGTTCTTTGCAAATGAATGTGAATGTCTGCTTTCAGAACGGCGCAGGACCCAGAACCAAAGCAGCAGACTGTTAAAGGAATTAAAAACTGTGCCAAGTGCTGCCAGCAAGGTACAAAATAGCCTTTAAAAACTCACTTAATTTAGTCTTAGCATAATAGACCTCTTGCAGTCATGTAACTCAATAACGTCTTCATTTAAAACATTTATTAAGAATTTTCCAAGGAACTGACAAGGGTGATATTTTCTCTAAATAACCATCACCCATTATGACTTATTGCAGTCTCTCCTTGACAGGTATGCTATGATAAGGCCAGGTTTTGGGAAGGAAATAAAAACAATGGTAAGGGACTCACTTTCATTCCCATGGGGTATTTCTTCTCCCCAGAGTACAAAACAGAGAGTTCAGAAAAATGTGTTCACCACATTTTTATGTGGTGACTACAATCACAGTCACCTCAATGCAATCACATTATTTACCATCTGTTCTCTGTTTAGTCAAAATAGATTTTCCACACAGTTCATTCAGACACTTGAGACAAATAAGCTATTTACCCCCACCAGTTCAACATTCAGCTACTAGAATTTTAAAAAGGAAATATTTTCCACCAGAAAATGTGTTCTCAATTCTCCACTGTTATCAATTTCTGAATAAAGGTACCTTGGTTTATTGTCACCTTCTAAAATAGAAATTACTTAATATTTTTTTCTCTTTTTTAATGTCTTAGATTATATACAAGAGTTTTAAAAACGTTTAGCACCACAATTCCAAATTAAATGGCAAACACTTTTTCCATGTTGACAAGTTTCTTGGATTAGCTTGGATTTCTTGGATTTGAGAAACTGTCCTTGCAACTAAATATTAATCACATTAAAGGAGAATCAGGGCCCACAAAACACTACAAAAGAAGCTGCTATAGAAAGGTTTTAGGCAGCATATTTGAGATGTTTATGTGCAAAAAGAAGCATTTTGAATAAATACTCAGGACAAACTTCTTTTAAAGCTGCAGCTGGAAGGGGCACTTGTATTTAAAATAAGAAATACAGATGAAAACAGCAGAAATGGAAAGAGGGACAACAACTGAAAATATTTTTGCTGATTTATCTGAAGATATTTCTATCACTGGACACTAGATAACTTGTAACTTATGTTAAAGGGTAACAGTATTTTTCATCACCACTTCATTATTTAACAGAACTGATTTATACACGCATTTATGAAACGTATGTCATACATTTAATAGCATGTTACAGCGTACAAAGCTGTTAATTAACACCACCTAAGGAAGGCAAGTGTTGGACTCAGGATAGAATCATCTTGAAAAAGCAATTTCCCCTCTGCACCTCTGGGTTTTGTCACACCACGCAGGTGTGACAGTGCGGGCGCTGCGGAGCTCAGGTTGCTGCAATCCCATCTTGTAACATTCACTGACCTCTGTCTGAAGGAACACGGGACACAACACAATTCCTACAGACAGAAAGGTTCATTATCCCTCCCGCTAACTACAGCGTTAAAGTGAGAATTAAAATGTGAGCTACGTGTGATCACCTGAAACCTTCACAGCTCAAGAAATATGAGAATACATTGAGAGCGCATCAAGTTGATTCAGGCCAAACCTAGTGTTGAGCAAACCAGAGGCCAGCAGACAAAATATCTGCATATACTTCTTTTCATGACTTTTGGAAGAGTCCTGGTTTGTATGACATGACTCAAGTGCTTGCATGCCCTGCAGTTTGCACCATGTTATCATTGCCCAATGCTTTTACATCACATAAATGACAAAAGGTTATTTTTCAAAATCAGAGACAGCCTGAATGGCAGAGAACAGAATCTGAGAGTGAATCTTTGAGAAAGTCTGCAGAGATCTGATACCTGGTTTTACATGAGTGATTCTATTTCTCTGTTCTATTTTATTATTATTTTTAAAAAATGCAGACAATACAAAATTTCTTGATTAATGAATCTCTTACCCAATTATTAGGAGAAAATTCAGTCAAGATTTATTTTTAAGCTTGACCCATGGGTTTTGATTTATGGTTTTTTGTTTGCTTTGCTTGAGGTAAAGTTGAAGCTCTGCTGGATAGACACTCATTTTCCTTCAAAGTCATTTAAGTTGTATTATTAGAACAAGTAACATGGATATTTAGAAATTACATTATAAAAATTGTTTATTCTAACAGAGCTTCATTATAGCAGACAGGTGGTGGGGTGAGCAAATTGCAATTTCAATTATACCTTTCTTGCTCAGTTTCCTAAGCAAGTTCCACCCAGTGTTAAATTTTTCGTTAAATAGTTTACTCCGAATATTTACAATTACGTTAGTAAGCTGAGGTAAATTCAGGTGAAAAAGAAAATAATTGTCATAAATTGTTCTCACATCTGTCATATAGACTTTAGACACAGGGTATTGACAACCTGCTGAAATAGCCGGGTCTAGAACTCCCCCTCCAACTCACTGAGATCTGTTCCTTGCAATTATTTAGCTGAGAACATCAACCCAAACACAACTTGTGTGCACTAAAATCCACAAAAGACCTTACAGATCGCTTAATATTAAGGGGCACATACATAAAAAGTAAATTAAGAAAAAAATCAGACATCACATAGCAATGTGGGAGAGATTCAGAGAATACACTGCAACCTTCACTTTGCAAGATAAGAACCAGAAATTGCCCAGATGACCACAATCTGCAGAAAAACTGAGTCCCAGGACAAGAAGTCTGACAAAATGTGACAACAGAGCAAATGCAGCACTTCAGTCCAGAGGCTGCCTGGAGATCTGAACCTTCTTCTTACTTTCAAAAGGAGCTGAAAAAATCTCCAAGAAATCAAAGTGGCCAACAAAAGTTGTCTCCTGACCTTTGCAGGCTTCTAGAAGAGATCAGAAGCATGTGGTTCATTCAGTACAGGTTATGTAGTGAAACAGAGAAAATGAGGAAATGAAAAAAGAAAACTGATTGATGATCTGACTTAAGCAGCACATTCAGCTTGCAGTGGCTGAACTAATTCAGAGCTGAGTTTATTACAAAAGACTCCAACTCAATAACCACACTTTGAAGAGGCACAAAAAATATAAAATATCTCTTTTTTTTTTTTTTTTCCCCAATTAAATAGAGTAAGGAGCATCAGTCAGTGGTTTTGAAAAGCTTTTTCCCATTGAGGTATGTCTTGAAGGAAATGTAAAATTTGAAGTTTTAAATTAAACTAACAGGTTGAAGTGTCCTGTTAACTTGAAAATCAGCCAGTTCATCTCAGTTTCTATTTACACCTCTAGACTGAAATCGGGAGTTGCAGCAGGTGAGGATGACAGGAGGAAACATGGCTCTGCCTTTTTCCCCTTCAGTTTGACCTAGAGGATTGCAGGGGGATGGGGTATGGAACAAACCAAAAAATCCCAAGAGGAGAATAACAGCATTTTCCCAAAAATTGAGTCAAAGCACTCATTGCTGTGCAGCCGCAATAAAGGAGGGCTGAGGATCGAGAAAGGAAAACCAGAAAAAAGTAATATTTGTCTGTTAAAATTGAATTGAACCTCAAAACCCTACCACAGTCAATGCTGTAGCAGTGATCAAGCTGACCAAAAGGCAGATTAATAAACCACATGCTCCATCCTAGAATCCTTAAGGGATGAATATTAAGCTCTTATATCCGTTAATTAGTTAATGACCAAGGAAACGTAACGGTTCCTCACAGGAAGACAGTGATTGGAGGGGGAAGGGAGGATGAAAGCGTTGTTGGTCTTCATATAGCACTGTGGTAACTTCATGTGATTTAAATTTCCTGCACTTGGCTAAAATGACAGGTTCATCAAGCCACACATAGAATAAACAATCCTTTCAAGATTTCAGAAAGGAAAAACATTAGTGAGGTATCAGCTGGGGCAATGACAATCTCCCCATGTGAAAAGGAGATCTACTACCAGCTACTCAACTGTTTGTTCTTACAGGAAAAATATATCCATCTCTACAAAAAGGAATTAAAATTCACTGAAAATAAGCAACTTTGAGGTGATGATAAAAAAAAAAGAAATGCAATACCTTTTTGAGTTCAGTGTGACTTTAGAAACTGGCAAACATTATGCTCTTGCTCTGTCCACCAAGACCATTTTAATATCTCGCTGACATTTGCCTACTGAAACATTTTCTATAGCTGACATTTTCTCAAACACCACAAACCTTGCCTTGGTGCAGACACAGTTTCTCAGGCATGATTGTAATAAGATGACACAGCTGTTGCCATTTACAGATATAAATATAATCGACTGTTATAAAGGAATAGGAGATCTCCCGAGCATGCAGAAAGAAAAGTTTTTTAAAAAACCCAGTAATTCCTTTTCAGAGGAACTTTCAATTTCAAGCATTTGTCACACTCCTACTTCAAACACACAATGCAGAGTTAAGGCACAGTAAGAAAATAGCATCTAATCCTTGTATGACTTACTCAGAAATGCAAATAGACTTAACAGGGGGTTTTAACAAAGTAAGAAGAAATGTGATTAAAATATATTTCTCGGTTCAAGAACTCCAGTTTAAAAAAGCACATTAAAACCTGAAAAGCCAAACTGTTCACAAGCTAAAATGCTGCACTCCCTCGAGAGTTTTCTATTCCAAGATCTTGCTGCAGTCCCAGTGGTTTGTGGGCAGCTCTAAAACTCTCTGAAGAGGATCAAAGACCCCATACACTTATAACTATTCCAAAAACTGCAGGCCACGTGCAGTGGGAAACACTTCAGTGCTGGGCTCTGTGCCTGGACACAGCAGAAGACAAACTTCACCCCAAGGAGCTTCTACCTTTAATCCAAATACAGAGAAAGCAGTAAAGTAATCACCTACAGATAAGAGTTACAACAGAAAGCTCGTCATAGAGTCTTGAAATGTTCCAGAGAAAATTTCTGAAACTGATCTCAGAACCATTTGATTCCTTCCAATACTTACACCTCTTCTTACTTGACCAGATGGTTTCTAGAATACAGAATAGCTCTTACCCACTCCAATCATAAATTTTATTTAACTTTCAGCTCAGATTTAAGGGAAAACTTCCATAGAGTCTTTGCGCAGCTACTGCAAAACCAAATTGGAGCTGGGCAGCAAACAAAGTAAAAATCAGAGAAAAGAGCAAGAATTTCAGGTAACGTAGAAATAATACATAATGCCTAGACATACATGTTGTTGTAACAGCTTCAGAAGTTGTGAATAATTTTTAATTCAACCCGAATTACTAATTTTTTCCTCACGTTCTGTCTTTCAGTTTTTTTCCATGTTCTTTCCCCATAGAGAAAAGGAAGCTAACAAAGTAACTAATTTATACTGCAGTCTGGGGAAAAGAGACTCTCTTCACAGAAGGTAACAACCACAGAAGTGACATTTTTATAGATTTGAAGAATACAGACATAAACAGCTACTTCCTCTTCAAAATCTGCACAGACCCGGTTCCTGAGGTGAGAAAGCTCAGAACTTTCCCTTGTTTTAGAGCCACCTCTTAGTATCAAACACCTTTTATGTCAAAGAATATAAATTCTCACATTTAAAAAATCCACAGACTCCTCCTGTATTTTCATGCCCTCATTGTCATTTTCAAGATACACATGCAATCTCTGTCAGTGTCAGAAGTGATATCTGACTCTGAAGCAGCAAATGGAGATCTTAAACAATTTCACTGAAGAGAGGGATGTCCACAAGAGAGAGAGATTTTTCTTTGGGCTCACAGCAACTTTTAGGCCTTCAAGCTCAACACCCCAAAACCACGCAATATCAATTTTCTAGAAAGTTGCACGTTATGTTTATTCCCTAGACAAGGGAGGAAGAGCACCAACAAAAAAACCTCCTTTTTCAGGTACAAACAATGACTGGTCAAGCAGAAAGATGGTGAAACACACGAGCAATTTAAGTCAAATGGATCTTAAGTAACTTTCATAACAGGCATCTTAAAATTTGTCAAGCAACTCATTTGGAAACCATGGATCAGCTCTGTTAAGGGCTGTCTTTCCATTAGATGCAGGAAACGGTTCATCTGATGACATTATAATACTAGAGATACCGGAAAAAAAAAGAACAAAAGGACTAAATCTAAAAATGGTCTATCCTTCCTACCGTTCAAAGTAATGTTGCTCATTTTAATTTCAAAAGGCACAGATCATGTACCTCTGGCTTTCTTGCATTACAGAAGACGACAAAATTTACACATTTTTAGCACATGAAGTAGAAAGAATATCTTAATATACAGACATCAAAATTTATCAACTTTTTAAAAAACAAAAAATCCCAAACTCTCTTGTTGTATGCAATTCAGTATTTAGAAGAGCATTATTCACCAAACTACTTATTCAGAGCAGATTTTACACACACACACACTTTCTCACATCACACCTACAGTTTATACAGAGCTTTTGTTCCCCGAAAATTGCAGAAAAAGATGAAAGGTGATATTTAACTTGCTAAAATAAAGCACCCTGTTTCAAAGAACATCCCCTTTCCTGTGTGCATCTGTTCCAGCACAATGCCAGCCTTACATGAATCTCCCCAAACAGTCTGGGCTTTGCCCTGGTCGCTGCCACCTCCTAAGGGGACAGAAGTACTCACGAGCTGTATCCCACTGCCTGCTGAGGCACTGCTGCTTCTTTTTGGAGCTCAATTCCACGGGGAAAACAAGGCAGCCCTCTCCCACTGGAACAGGATGAGAAAGCAAGAGGAGAACGCAGATGCACGTGAAATTAGTCTCACATTCTGAGAGATTGGAAAGAAAAATCCAGAATATGACAGGCACACCTGCTAAATTGCCCTAACATCATAGCAGAGCAACAAAAATGCTTCAGATAAATCTTTCTCAACCCTTTCACCCAACGTTTCATTTCTGACATCTCTTCATAATCACTGTCTGTTGGGGTTCAAACTAATCCTTCACACTTCACTTACTGTTTATAGAGACTGCAACTGCAGCTCCACATTTCAGTGAGCTGGCACCTCCATTATCAACTTCTCTTTTTGGTTCAGCTAATTGTACAGGGGGGAAATCAATCCAGATTGAAATCAGGAACATATGCACCCAGTTATCCTTCCCAGTATTTGAAACATTTACACATGATTAATCTTTGCTCAGCAGCACTGCTTTTTTGTCACACACTGTTGTTTCACAACAAATTAAACACAGCTTTGGAGTTCCAAGTACCGAAAAAGTACCAAAAGTACCAAAAAAGTACCAAAAGTACCAAAAGCTGCACCATCATGTGGTAGGGTGATGAACACATTGCAATGATCAAGTAAACACAACTCACAAGTCACTTTCCACCCTCCCCAACTAATTTCCTTTCCTTAGGATAATTGATACTTCTTTCATTCTTTAAATTTCAGAACAGAATTTGGAACACAGCAAAATCTTAAGACAAATAAAAATGACAACACTGGCAGGAAAACAAAACTGTCAGTGTACAGTGCGACATACCAGGAGGAACGTACAAAACATTTTCCTCATGTTCCTGAAGATTTTAAGTTTTCCCTTTAGTAAGTAATGCCTCTCAGTCATCAAAAACAATTGGCACTTATGCAATAGGTGTGTAGTTTGCATGCATTCATAGTTTAAAAATGACAGAAAAATGTTTAAAAGTCCTATCCTAAAAGAGTAGTTCAATGATTTCAAGAAACAAATTGTAACACCACTTTTTGCCCGAAATGTTCAAATCCTGGAGGGATCAAGTGGGAAATAAAGGAAAACATTTTGTATTTGCGAAATTTCAACTGTTGTCCCTCGCCTACTTTGAGTTTTCTTAGTTTCATGTTACCTGCTCAATAGCACCACTGTTCTACTCAGATTTCTAACAGGTCCATTTATTCAAAATGCCACTGGTCATCCTCTGTTTATTCCTGTACACAGTCCATTTTCACTTGATGAAAAGAAACGTGCAGTAAATACACCCTAGAACCAAAAATTCATTAGTAGTAAATATCACCATTAGAATGTTTTAGCTTTGATATTAAGAATACTTCAGGGAGTCTTTTGTAAGAGGAACCTCCTGTGCCACTGTCAGCAATTAGTTATGCAAAAGTGTAATGAAATACCAAAGTCTCAAGTGATGCTCAGGAAGTTAAAAGGTTTGGGCAGGAATGAGAGTTAAAAAAACAAGTTCCTCACCAACTACCACCTTCAGACCTTAGGGATCACAAACAAAAGCAGACATAACTCCATAGGATCTGGGGGGAGTGAGGGTGAACCCCCTCTGAAACCCTCTTTTATTTCTTTCATTAATAAAGTTTTTGATAATATGTTATTTATTTACATGATTTGGTCAAATAAAAGACATCTCCCTCTCATGCTTTTCTTGCTTCACCCTGTGAACACAAGTCATAGAACTCCCTGGAAGTATTTTCTGGAATGCAAGCCAGGAAGCATTTCCATATTGAGCAGCCAACCACATGGTGGCAACTCTTTCCTAGAAGTAATGGAATAGCCGTGACAAGGTTATACAGAATAAAAAACCAAAAATTAAGTGAGGTATCTTGACACTCTGGGCCGGAGACTCTAGCAGCTCATGCCCTTAAGTGGGAAGATTTCCAGACAGGTGTATTAAAAATTGTCTTCAGTAAGAAACTTTTCCAAGTTCAGATCACAGAAACAAGAAGAGAGCATGGTGAAAACTGAAATTTGCAGCCAGACAGAGAGGAAAGCAGAGAAGGACAAGGTCAAATCTTTGTCTTACTGGACAACTGTCCTAACAATTGTGTCTTGTATACAAGAAAAAGAAATTACACAGATGTAAAATAATGTGCTCAAAATGCTTCTGACCATTAGGCAGTGAAATCATAAAAGAATGCTCTCATTCACAGTAAATATCAGGAGCAACAAGAACTAAAGTCTTCAACCTTTCCCAAAGACCACCTGAACTGCAAGGAAGGAGTCCTGCAATCCCCAGTCACTAAGAAAAGATGAACTGATCGTCTGACACAAGATTCCCCTCAAATTAAGCAAAGCTTTGGGTGATGATGGTAATCCTTACCCAGATCTCCCAGTTGTGGGCACCAAAAAACTTCCAAATTATTCTGCTGTGACAAAGCCACGCTTTCTTATGCTTGTTTCTACAGTAAAGACCTGCCTTTGGTCGATTTAAGAATGTGTGAAGTCTCATATCACTCAAAAATTGTAGAAATTACAGGATATTGACACTCCAAAACAGAGTCCAAGTACTGAATTCCCTAGCTTAGCAATGAAACATTTTCCAGCCATAAATTTAATGCATTCGCAAGAAAAATAATGGAAAAGAAAAAAAAAATTAAAAATTAATGAACAGGAAGAAATTGTGGCATGGGAACTACAGAACAGTGAGGAGAAGATAATTTTATTTAATCAAGAGAGCTCTTTGATGTGACACAGGATAAGGAGGACTTGTACACTGACAGTAATCGTTTTTCCTTCATGTAATGTTGGGGGGAAAAAAATTAAAGTCATGGAGGATCCAACACTACATCAGATAATTTACAGACTTGAAAAAGTTCTTGACAGCATCCAGGCCTTTCATATTTCATAGTGTTCTTACTGACACACTTGCACTGGATGGATGTTAAAGAGTTTAATGTACAGAAAGCGTAGCAAAACACTGCAGATGCAGGAGAACAGAAGCAAAGATTTTCTTCCATAACTACTTTCTCGTGTATACCAGAGATACTTGAAACTAAGCCTGCAAAAAAGGCCAAATTATGATAATGACAATTCAGGACTAGCAAGGAATTTTTAAAAAGAGAAAAGAAATAACTTTTCATGGTTTTTTTTAGAATTTAGTTTAAGTAAGTTAACTTAAAATGTTAAAAATAATGCAAGATTTTAAGTCCTTTTCAATCCAGCTTTCTCATAGCTATCAACCCTTGGGTTACCCAGGTCCTGTCCACTCTGGTGAGGGTTCTGAACACCATCCATTCCAAAGCTTGGAGGAGTCAAAAACACATCTGTCTTCATATCAGGTCCTTATTGGTGTAACTTATGATTTATATTTGCTTTTGTTCAGGAGTTCAACCACCCCTTCTTAAGAATATTTCTACAAGGATGCCTACAAGTATCAAGGGTTTCCTAACAAAGTTATGTGGAGAACAGTTACAGCCTTTCTCCTCTCGCCAAATGAGGTCCAGGTGGTGTAGCCCAGAAAAAGTACAGTGGGAAATCCTTTGGAGAAAACCTTGATTTTCTCTTGTCTAATAAAACAAGAGTCACAAAACCTTATGTAAGGGGAAGAAAGAAACTACACAAACACTTTGCTCAAAACGTTAAAACAGCAGAGGATGAAGGGAGGTGAGGGTGGAAGGAGAGGAGAAAATATTACCAAAAAGAAAATGAACTTATTTCCAGAACCAAAAATCATTCTGTGTGATGTACTCCTGCTATATTTTTAACCTTGACACTTTCATTAGTCTGTGACATATATTAACTGAGGATGAACCGCAGAGCATGACATGATGAAATACTCAGCAATGCAGTATTAAACTCATTAGGTTACACTTCTCCTACCAGCAATACCACCCTCTGCAAGAACAACATTGACAGAAATGAACATATTTTTACGCGTTTCTCAATCCATCACACCTGGGCTTTAACCCATGCATTCGACACAGATGGAGCAACATCACACTAGCTAAGGGGAGGTGAAGCTATGTGGATCTGCATTGTAAAAATCAAGATACATTCATCAAAAAGCCACAGGCAAACAATCTGAGTTCTCTGTTACATAAACTACGCCTTCCTATAGTGACGGCACAACAGGAATACTGATGGATTAATGAAACACTTGGCAGATGGGCACTGCTACCAGGGAACATCACCACCAGACGCCACTGTCATGCCATCCCTAATGTTCTCAAGCCATGACTCTTCCACTGCTTTCTGTTGCATGAGGAGATAATAAATGTTGGAAGCCACAAAAAGATGAATCATGACATTTCCTGCCATAGCATCAAATCAACTATAACACACCTCTGCCCTTCCCCTCTCTCAGCAGCAGCCAAAAGGAAAAGGGAGATAAAGAAACAGCTCTTCCATTTACTTGTTCATATCTGATACAAACCTTTTGTGCAGCATGCACAGGTACCATCAACCTTTTCTTAATGAAGTTACCTGGAGAAAAATTAAATGGCTTTCTCTTATGTCAAACGGGGTTACAGTAGAACAGCCTCGTGGCACTAAGAGAACTCCTTTACGCTCCAAACAAAGTTGGAAGACTGAAGACTACAACATATAACCACTTAAGGACATATTTAGGAATATCTATTGTCTCTTTGTTAGCTGTCTTCTTCTTCATTTCACTTTCATGCCTACTATGCTGCTTCTGCCCCTCATATCAATAAAGTCCATAAAAGAGCCACCTTTAAAATAGTACGAAGAAAAACTAGATTTTTTTTTTAACTTATATTCTTCAAAAGGAACCCTCTCACTGTTTCTGCAGGGTTCTCCATTATTCTTTTAAAATTCCTGATCATCCTGTCACCTATTACATCTTCTATTTCATAATTAATCTTGACACTTGAAATCAGTAAAGTCATGCTGCTGGGTATCTTGGTCATAGTAATAAAAAAAACAAGTTTTGTTTCCTTTTTTTAAGAGGTGTTAGAAGTGCAAAAGAAAAAAGAAAGGCTTTGGAGATATTTTATTGAATAAGAACCTTTTTTTTTTCCCAATCTATACTTCAGAAATTGAATTACAGAAGAGAACCATTATACAATAACTGCACGCTTTGATTCTGACTGTATTCTTTCTTCTTGCACATGATGTCTTTCTAAAAGATGTGAGTAAAATCTCATTCATTCTTTACCATAATATGCTTGCTTTATGTACGCCAGCTTCCTAATGAGCTGGCACATTAGTCAAATGCAATCAAGGTAATAACCTAATTCAGGTTTAAAATATTATCAAGATGTTTTACAAATTGGCTCGGTATTTAGCTATTCAACATACATTTAGAAAGTACCTTTCATGATGAGAATCGCAAGGCATTGTACAAAGAGGGGGAAAAAAAAAAAAGGAACCAGCAACCGAAGATGAGACTTCAGAGTTCTGCCAAGCTGCCTGAAACACCTGACGTGCTGGATGTGAACTCATCTGGATTTTCAACTTATCCATAGAACTGCTGATCCAACACCCTGGACAGAGAGTTTCAAGCCCTAGAGAACAGATGACAAGGGCTCCAGCACATGACATCTTCAATTTGCATTTGGAGGTGGTTAATAAATGACAATCTATTAAATACGTGGCACGGGATGACATGTGGAGGAAATGAAAGTTTAGCTCAGCACGACTAAGGTCATGGAAGATCTCAGAGATCAGAAGTAAAATGTGAAGTGAAAATTTAAGCAGAAAGCAATATATTTCAGTGACTGAAGCATACTCCTCAACTGGGAATTAACCAGAAGCAGTAATACTTTCAGTCCTCAAACTATTAAAAACCTGATCATTCCTAAGAGAAATCATTTATCCTTTCATGTACACTAAATAAATTCCCTTAACCTAGGAAACAGCAGTTACCCAACTGCCTGTGAAATCAATTGCTGTCCCCTTCAGACTCCCAGGGCAAAGTGCATGAAGTGCAGCGAAGATCTACTGTTGAGATCATCAGCTGCCACTCCTGTTCATTCCTGAAAAGTATGAAGAAAAAACTCCTTTTTCACCATCAGAAATGGCCTGTGAGGTTCGATTTTAGAAAAAAACAACCCCATATTTAACAACCTGAGTTTGATTCTGGAAATTAACACTCCTTATCAAGCCAGACCAGGTACACAAATCCAGCCATTCTGATTCAACACCTCTGACACTTCATTTCAAACAATGCCATCAAGAGTGAAGACCAATGTCACCCATATGTGACACTGGACAATGCTTGAAACACACCCAGGTTTCACAGCACACCAGAGTCGGATTAATGTCAGTATTATCTTCCTCAGCATTTGCACTACTACATTCTCTTCATGTCAGAGGTACAATTTTCCACTTTATTCCAAACTGCAGGATGTGATAGATACCAGACTGAGAAATAAAATCAATTAAGTTTCTCTATTAATTTACTCATCACATACGATGAGAAAGGTTCTGTTTGGTCAGGACGCTAATGTTGTCCCATCTCTTGTTTTAATCATAAACACCTGGTTTAGAAATAAGATATTTAAGTAAACAACTTCTGAATTCCTGAAGATTGAATTTTACATCTGCTAAGTACCTTATTGAGCAGTAAACCAAACGCTGCAGCAAGCTGAGACAAATAATGTATCTGCACACACAGCAGTGGCACGAAGAGAAATTGTTATCCACTGCAAACACTGCAACCTCAAATCTCTCAGATGCCTTTCTTTCCACAGTGTTCTTCCAGGAGATTTTTATAATCTTTAATGAAGCTACAAAAGATGGGGGTTTTTTGATCTTAGGGGACCAAAATATTATTTTTACTTTTTTTTTTCCTGTTCATCTATTTTTTACTCTGCTTCCTGTTTCATATAAAATTAGTGCATCCTCTGACATTCACAAGCAAGATAAATATTAAACTGAAAATATCCACATCAAACGGTGAACATTTCTAAAGACATATGGCTATCATAAAACAGCACTAAGATATCCAGGGATTGGGTCAATACCCAATGAAGCCAATCAATGATTGCCATTGATTCTTGGATTCTTTTGGAGCAGAGATCTTCAGATTTTTTTAATTCTGGTTTCATTCTAATGCTTCTCACACTGTATTTAGTGTTAACATTGCCTCTGGGAGAACTGCTCCTTGAAATGCCTTCCAACTTATGAAGAACTTTGAAGCTTCAATAAAAATTATGGGCTTTTAACAAAATAATTAGTCACGATAACAAGCAGAGCATTGGAAAACCAGAAAACTGAAATTTAAATTTAATTTTAAAGTCTTATCTCCTGAACTAAAGCGTCATTTACTAGAACAAATAATCCTCCTACCTGAGCAGGGAAAGTGACTACTATAGATTTTATGGGACTTTATGGGACTTTCCATAATAATGCTCCAACTAAGTTTATTTTTGTTTTTTTACAAGAAAATATTAGATATATGAAAATGCAGAATACATCTGGAAGTAAAAATCAGTGTATTGACGTGCTTTGTTTCAGTTCTGTGTTAGTAATCATAGTGCTAAAAGGCAAAGCTTAAGCAAAAATAGGTTTGTGCTTTTAGAGGGCAGCAAGTTCATAAGAACTGTGCCCTTGTAAATGTTCAGATGGATCTACCTTTTGATCTGGTTCCCTTTTGCTGATTTGTTCCTTCAAATCCAGCTCTAATATAGAGGAAGATAAATTATGCCTGAAACTCTTTTTTTAGCAGGGAAAGGAATGGCAGGGGGCTGTGGGAATGCCCCTTGAAGAAATTGGCTAAAGCCCTTAAAATAAAGTTTAAGTAGCTAATGGCCTTTGCATCGACTTTATTCTCATAAGTTCATGTGATCTCTGAGTCAGGTACCAGAGTAACAGTCCACTATTAACTGCAATATTTCAGTTCAGCAACAGCTGAATTTTATACACAGAATGACTGGACTGTCCATGTGACTTAGAAAGCTCTATAAAATAACCTGCTTTCAATATTTAGTCATGCTCCAAGACTGTAAGCATTATCTGACTTCAGTCTGGAGAATGAATGAAGTCTGAAATTTTATACGTGCCATTATCATATTACTAATGTTACATTTGCTGGGTGTACTAGAAACCCCCTTTTTTTATAAATAACAGTATTGTGTGCCTAGTAAGTAACTATTAAACTAATTATCAGCTTGCTAATAATTATCAGCTGCTATTGTTCTGTTTGCAGTTAATCATATATGTTCCTTTTTCACGCCTTGTTCCTGTATGAATAATGCACAAATCCAGCACATAAATCTCTGAGACAGCCTTTTTGTCACTGCAATACCTGGGGGGGTTTTGTTTTAGTTTTTTGTCGTTGTGGTTTTTGGGTTTGGGGTTTATTTTGGGAGCCAAGACTCATAGCTATTCATAAACAGGAAGCAAGAACTTCCACAGATGCTCATAGGAATTCACATTCAAGAATGCAATGCAACTTTGGTTTCACTACTCTTTACTTTTCATTGGCATTCCCCTAACCCCAAAAATATTACTTAAGTTAGTGCTGTAAAGCATTCTTATTTTGGTCTTACCCAAATTTTCCCCCACATGCTCCACAGTATCTGCCAAAAAGAAACTCCTTTCTTTTATCATACAACATCTTCCCCTCCATCTACCTACCTGACTCAACATAATCCCCATTCCAATGAACTCTGTCTGTACCAGATTTTTGTGAAGTGCAAGGAAAAAACCAAAGCTCATACTCTTTTCTGAATACTGGTTCATCTTGTGCCCCACCAATAGCCACTAATTTCCACAGATCTGCTCCCAACAACTGCCAGAATGGCCAAAGACTTGCCTGAGGCAGCAGAATCTTTTCTCCACCTTTCCTGTCACAGAAGGTGGATCTGCTCTGGTGCCAGGAACCTGACAGGGACACAGCAGGTTTCCAGTGAAACCTTGCTGCATTCCATCTTTTCAGGCTGTTTAGTTCATTGAGTGGCTGTTCGATACCTCCACCTGTTTTTGAGAATTATCCATCCCTGGCATAAACCCACAGGTCCCAAGGAGTTCAGAGCTGAAATTCATCACTGTCTAAAACTCACTGACCCTAAGGTTACGTTACAGTATTTTTTGCACACCCAAACATAACAGGGCTGAGGCCAAGACAAATGTGTGTCCAAGTTTAACCTGCTGACAGAGCAACTCGGGCAAACAGGGGCACAAAGTCTCCAGGATTCATGAATTGCAACAGTCACCACAGACCCACTTTCACTGGACGACACTTTACAAATTCCAGAGGTCTTACTCATAAGAAAGGATCTCTTAAGAACAAATAATGTGTCCTCAATGGAAAGCAACACATCGGGGCTATGCTATTGTGCAGTACAACTCTGAATTTTCTTCTAGCAGGTGGGAGAACCTTGATCTCAAAACAGGAGATGAACAAGTGAAACCCAACACAGGATATGGTTTTGCCTTTATAAATAATGTGGGGGTTATTAAAAAAAACCACACTCTAAAAGAACTGAAAGTTCTGTTATTTTTCCAGCAGTGAATACGGAGAAATAATGAAAAATGCGTCTATTTTACACACATACCATAGAGGCTAACAAGTTCTTTAAAGTTGCAAAACATCTATTTATCCAGCAATACATGCAGCTTCAGTTCTAAATTCAAATGACTGTGCAATCTGAACTCAGGTGAATTTTCAGCATGAATAATCTCATCACATAAGTCATTCCAAACCAAAAAAGAAGCAAACAAAAAAAAAAGGTATGACACCACAAAACCACAGAAAAACCAAAACCCAAAGGAGTACACCAAGACTAGGCCACAATGACAGCTTTAAAAAAACTTGTCATGGAGCAGATTCAGAATTTAGAATTAATTGCTAGGGCCAGATTTGTTTGCTCTAAAACATCCTTATCTCTCCTTCGTCCTATAAAAATAGGAGCTGGCAGAGCTGGCAGCAGGGTGTTAAAAGTAACATTATCTTAGAAAACATTTGTCAAGGAAAAAAAGCATTTGCTGGTATAATACCAGAAAGGAAAGAAAGACCAAAACAAACTTCTGGGTTTATAATAAAAGTCTTGCTTGATTCCTTTTTGTGTTAGAATTAATAGATTAAAAATTCAGTATTTGAAAGACTAAGCCTCTGTCAGATCTTTTTGAGTTCAAAGGATTTCTTTATATTAATTTTGTTTTGGCAAAATTGATCAAAAGGAAGTAAAAAATATGCAGCTATTTGATAATGCAAAGAAAATTCAAGGAAGGAGAAGAATATGTTAAGATTTTCTTGGGTGTATAAGCATTTTTATATTTACAGCACTTTTTAGTATTAAGTTGTAAATAATTATGTGCATATGAAAATATGTATTTAATATTTCATCATCAAGTCTTTCCAGTCCTTACTCTGTCGTGCCAAAGGCTGATACTGGGGAGAAAAAAAAGAAGTCTGAAGTAGGCTGGAAGCATCCCATGTTTGCCCTGTTGCCTTCTGCCAGCTGTGCCAGCATCCAACCCCGAGGAACACAACATCAAAGGGCATCATTTCTGTACCCTACAATGTTTTTAAGAATAAATTTCTATAAGTACTCAGAAGTTTTGGTTCCACTGAGTCTTCTTTTTCTTTTGGTGCAAACAGGGCATCACTTTCCTCACTCCTTGCTGTTGTCAAATCACAAGTGCTTTATCCTGATATGCCTCTGTCATTGAAAATGATCATTTCATTTTTCTTCAGTTTAGTTGAGCTTAAAATTCCCAGTGCTCAAATAGCTGCACAGTCACAGGGTAATTATCCACACTTCATGTGCTTTTCCTTAGTGTTTTCAGAAGCATTTTACAGAAAATTTTCAGTACCTCCTATCATAAATGAACTGTTTGATTCACCCTCACTTCTTCCAGTTCAAAAAAGGAATTCAAGATAAAATATAAACAGGAATTCTCACCATCCATGATCTTGCATTCAGATACCAACAAAAAGAACTCTGTCCATTCAATAACTCATCCAATGTAGTAGGACAGGCATTCAACACGAACCAGCCATCACCACTGAGAGCTTGATAAGGGGCAATTCACCACGGGGAGTTTTTTTGTCCAGAAAACACCTTCCTTCACGATGCTTCTAATGTACTTACCATATTAGATGGTAATAATCAGCCTGTGCTACTTGGCTGTGTCACTCACCTTTTCAGGTTGGGAAAATAAGCAATTCCAAAAGGTTTGTGCCTGCAGGAAGAATGAATTTTGAATTAAAAAAAAATATATCCACCATATACAAAATACAGGAAGACAAAAGTACTTCATTAACATTTTTGCATTTTGTTTACTGACAAGTCAGAGAAAGACAAAACAAAAGCCAACATTAATTATATCTTGGCGATCTCTGTCCATGCACTAACTGTGCTTTCAATATGTAAATGTGTTATTAATTTGCATACACAGTACATTAGAAAATCTGAAATACTATTTGCAACTGCCTAATTTTCTCATTCATCAAATAGTATCATCTCATTTCAGCATTTTTTTTTCTGGGATTTAATAATTTTATTGACACATTTATTTTAAAATACAAGAATATGCAATTTTCTAATTTACATAACCACAACAATCAATTTATTGGATTTTATATGACTGAAGTAAATGGGACAGCAACATACAAGCTGCTTCTTGTCTATCATGGAAATATCCAGTGGTTTATTGCAAAATGAACTATCAAGTTCACAAAGCAGAACATAAAACCTGCCATAAATGGCCCTAATGCAACTACAAGACAAAGTGTAGTATTCAAAATAAATCAAGTACTTGAGGGGAAAAAAATTGGCTCCGTTGTGTAACTATGTCCCAATCTTTGTACAGAAGTTAATCAGAATGTATTTCTTCCCTTTCATGTTTTCAAAGACAAATTCTTTTTGGTTGATAAGCAAACAAACAAATTATCATCTGCCTGCCTGACAGTTTAGAATAGCAAAAGGAGTCTTTCAGGTGAACACATTTGAATTCAGCCCAGGTTCTCACTGACAAATTGTTACTACCATGTGCTGCTCAGAAATAAGTAAAACTTTTCCGTATTATTTACACTGTATTCATCACAAATCCCAAACACAGGCCCATTCCAGCCTGTGGAAAGGAAATTAATTCTACCCCAGCCCAAACCAGCACAGCAAGGGAGAGAGATGAGCATAGATGGTTACCCATTTCATTATTTCTATGAATAAATTATTTCAGTGGCATCTCTTTTTTTGTTATTTCTCACCACTGAAATGACAGGACCTGGCAGATCCCTTCAGAAATAGTGGCATTTGAGGCATTAGTGAAGAGATATTTATACCAGAAGCCTAAATAAAATAGGTGACCTGAATTGTCCTGTAGAGGGACATATTTCCATTCCAGTCACTTACATTCACCTCCAGATATCGCCCTGCCAAGCTATAATTTTAGAAACTTGCTTTCTACAGAGACTCTTGTGAGTGCTTGCATTCTGATCCTTTGTTTTACCTGCTGTAAATCTCATTTATTTCACCTATAAATTTATCTGCTCACTAATCAAAGGCAGCTTTCTCATCTCAGACTTGGGAAACTCAATTTAGTAACTTTTAAATAACATCATTCAGGTTCCTAAGGTTTCAGTCTGTAACTTAAAATTATCTGCCTATTCAGACAGCATTAACTACCATCACATTCAAAGTCATACACATCATACCTGCCTGTAAATCTACCAGACTACCCCTTTGTGTATATACAGGCTTAATTTTTGTTGACAGGGCTAAATTGGAATTTAACTTGTATCAGGAGTACATTTAAATGTAAATTTGCTTTTTTTCCAGCACCAGATTTTCCAAACTTTGCACGAGAAACCTGAGTTTAACCAAGGTATTTGCACACACAATTTCCTGTGAAAAACAATCATGCAGGCAAATTTAGCAAGCGAGCTATTTCCATTTGGTTGCAAGTGTCTGTGTACATCCAATCTGACTGAGTAAAACTTTGCACATGCATACAATCCAAGTAGGAAAACCGCACTGAAAACTGACCAAAAGATAAGGTTTCAAGAGCTCAAACTGTTTGAAAGATTAGAATACTAAAGAAAAGAATACTTAAGATACCAGTGTGTTTCCTAATTACCTCATTACACCTTTTGCATCCACATTAAAAAGCAAAAGCCAGAGGGCAAGAAGAGTAAAAAGGAAGACATTGAGGGTTTTGTTTCCCTTTGTTAAAGGGAAACAAAATATTACTGTAGCATTGTCAGTGTGGAAACTGCATCGAAAAAAGAGAAAGAGGTTACAGAGAACCCACCAATTTTATGATTCAATGTCACTTTGTAAGGTCTGTTAGCAGAGGAGATAAAAACCTGTGCAGAGCAGTATCTGAGACATGTAAAAAAAATTATTTGCCATGAAAGTTCTAGTAATGCACTTATTTCCTAAACCAGTAATCGACTCTGAGTTTAAAATAAGGTTGTATTCAATACACTGTTAAAGACTGTGAGCAGCAAGAAATTCATCTGGACAGAGAAAAAAAGTGGGCAGAGCCAAATTTTGTTCCAGAGTATTATGGCAGCCCATGCCTCACTTCACATCAGCTTCCCAGAAAGTGCTTGATAGGCCGGACAAAAGCAGCAGAGCAATGCCGATAAAGAGTGACAAAACTGAAATGGATCTTCAGATATGTAGACAAGTCAACTATTTCTCTTATTATCTCCTAAACAGATGCTTACAAACAATGAAGATCATTAACAATTAAAATAGAAATTAATAACGACATTAAGTTTGTTACTGCTGCAACAGCCTCCAAGATTTAATTCCCAGGAAAATGATCTCTCTATGGAAAGACTCTGGCTGGCAAATCATTCACATCCTTTCTTTGCTTTCATTTCTGTATGAAGACTCCACCATAAATATTAAGAGTGGAAGCCTCAGTGTCACAGCTTTAACTGAAAATGTTGTTGCAAGAGGGTATTATCATCACATCAGGGCTACAAAATACATGGTGGGCTTTTTCCAACTGCATCTGAGCCTGTAATTCAGAATAAACATGTAGGTACTTTACTACTAAAATAACGTCAGCACAAACCATTCCACACTCTCAGATGTAGTTAAAGCTTTTTAAGTACTTGACATGCACTGTTCTGGGGGGACGATGTTGGATCACATTTTAGATATAAATTGAGAGACTATGAACTCGAGTTTCACCACACACAGCTCATATCCATGGCTGCAGAGTGCCCCTAGACCTCTTTCTCAACCTTCTGCTTATATCACCTTGTTCACTTAAAATGCACTGAGTATCTTCTTTTCTTTCTTTGATTTGGCTGCTGAGTTATGGAAAGCCACCAAGTGTAAACTGTTCCCAATTTTATTCCTTTTTAGCCTTTCCTTTGCTCCTTTCCTTTAGAGCTTTTCAGATTTAAAATAAAAGATGTCCCAGGTTAAGAATCTTTTTCATTCCCGAGGGTAACCACTGATGCCACTGATTTTGCTATAAAAGCAGACCAACATGAGACAATTTCAGACTTGCATGACAGTTTCATGTTACTTTTACAGCTTAACAGGTTCTATTTGCAAAAGAGTGCAAATGCTTCTGGTTTGTTCTTTTATTTTGGTACAGAAAACAACAATCCCCACATTCCTTAAACTTGACCCGTTTCTCCACCAATACCAGTTTCAGTTGCTAAAACTGAGTAAGTTTCCTCTTACCACTAGCACCCTCCCCACAGCTCCACTAATGCATGAAACCTAAAGAGAATGAATAAAAAGGTAGTGGAGGTTGATATTCAAGCTACTCTGGAGGTCATTAATACCCACCAAAGTAGTGAAAAGTTGACTTGGCCAATGTAACACACTCAGGTTACTAAAAAGGTTGAAAGTTTTCAGCTTCCTTGTAAATAATGAGAGCTTTCATGCAGGCAGAATGGCTGAGAATTCAGCAGCAAAGAGTTCATGATATCGAGTCACGTGCAGCTCTGGCAATGGAGTGGCCTCAAACAGAACTGGCAGCAAATCATTTTACAAGGAGGAAAAATAAAATAGTGAATGTATGTAGACAAGGGATGAAGATGTATTTGTTTAATCAGGTTATGAACATGATTATGTTATTACCACAGAAAGAGTGGTACAGTAAAGCAATAACATCATCCCTAACCGTACAATGGTATTAGAGCTTTATTTATTACACTTTAACTACAGGCAGTGAGCAAGGAGTTCAAGCCCTTAAGCGTAACCATCAAGCACACTCATTCAGCCATTACATACTCAAAAGAGAATTCAGAAGGAACCTAAGGTTTAGGACCTAGAATATGCATAAAATGAATCAAGACAAATGTAGTATGACTGGCAGTAAACCTGCAAATCAGACAGCTACAGATCAATTACTCTTTGGAAGTAAACAGGAAAATATCAGGGCAGCATACAGATCTCAAAGCTTTCAGATACAATAACACAACAGAGGAGTGCCTTCTGTCTAATTTTCAGCTAAGAGTCCAAAATAAGAAAGTTCAATGCTTCAAGACACACACAGGCAATAATGGTCTGGTTCTGAATGATGGTGACAAAGACAACACCTATTCTGAGCAACAACCATCGATGAGAGTGACTGGGAAATTTTTCTTCCTAAAGGGAAGGCAAACCACAAAAACCACGGCAAACTTGTCAAGCACTTGGAAGCTCTGAAACTCGGTCAGACATGTGAATACTCACTGTCTTACTTTGTGCATCCCTAATTAGAGAAAGCTAGGACAGCATCTGTACAAACTACAACAAAGAACATATGACAACTGTATCTTACTGCACCTCAGGCTCCAAAAATCACTGTGTATTTGGCACAGAAGTGGTGACTGGAAGCAGTATCTTTGAGAAATATTATAATTGTGAATAATGCCTGTTTAGACAGCAGAATACTAATAAGTGAACACAAAAAATACCCAATCACTGAGCAGGAAATTAATTGGATAGTGATCTCTTATTAGAGTCACTAAAGAAATTCACAGACGGACTTCGACAAACACCTTGCTTTAGAACAATAAAAAATAATCTATTCATTGCAGGAGAGAGAGGAACTTGGCAAAATAACCACCTCAAAGTACCACATAAAATTCTACTTTAACAACAGTAATAGGAATTACATTTCAGGGACGTATTAGAATCGACCTGCACATAATTTCTTCCTCTGTATTTGCTTTCTCCGCACTGTTGATTTCTCCTTAAAACCTTTTTTTCCCTCCAGTCTGCTATTCTCATTGAATACTTCAGCATTATATTCAACACATGTAAAGCTTTGAAATCCTAGGCAGAGGCAGTGCTTGTTCTATTACCTCACAAATGGGCTGCTCTCTTTTGTAGGTCAGCATTACCTGAGGGATGACACTTCCTTCACCGCAGTATTTACTGCCCAGATGGCCAGTGGCAAGGCAAAAACAGCATTAACTCAAACACTGGGGTCTGGGATCATGCTCTATCTCTAATACTTCTCTGGTCCTGTCTTCTAACATTACTTGATCTTTTGTATTGATCATATCTTCAAATCAGGACACATTTTCTCTAATTGCAGGCATCTGGAAGTCCAGGACATCTTCGGGTGCGCTATGCACATCTCATCACCTGATTTATCTCCACATCACTTTTTTGTTCCCAAAAGATTTCTCGTGGGCTCACAGCTACGAGGCTTTTACAGTCTGTATATTTATTTTTCCCCTTACTGACAGACCTGAAGTAGAACTTGAAAAGTGCAGGCTACTATAATGAAAATGGTGAGCGCTAACAGCAAATATGGATCTGTTCCAAGAAAATACAACATTATCTAGAAAACTCTTACCCATATATTAAAATGCAACTCATGGGTTGCATATAGGAATTAGATCTTGCACTAAAGGCCTGACAGCAGATCTCTGCTCATTTATTCCTAATTTACCCCTGCAGGAAAACACAAAAGTAGGGGAACACACAAACCAGAAATCCCCACACCCATAGGTAATGTACCTGGATAACGACAAAATTATTAGAACTTAATTATCAAGCTCTAAGAATAGCTGCTTTTTACCCAGTGGACTGAACAGCCATTCAGATTTGCCCATCTATTATATGTTTAAACTCAACAGAAAAATACAGAGATATATATCCACACAATACATAATCACACAAACGGATAGATGGATATATATTTAATTTAGGCCAGCATTCATTAGCTAAATCCAAAGAAAGCCACCCAAGTGGTCATTACATTTTTAACTCCTTTAACTGCCTTTTTTGTCCTGCTTTTTCTCCCTGTCACAGAAAATACCAGACTCATGCCTCGCAGGCCAGACTGAAGTGTAAATGGCTGTGGCCTGGCAAAGATCCAAAGAATGGAAAATACTTTTCCTAGAGCAGGTGCTGGATAGCTTTGTCTGCAGTCAATGACTGTAATGCCACCAACAATAATCATGAAGATGCATTAAGGCTTCAGAAACAAATGGATAAACATTTAGGTGCGCTGCTACAAAAGAGCAGTACAAATGGTAGGGTGCAAGGGCTCTGTGTAAGTACTGGCAATCACGTGAGTAACACAATAGCACAGCACTAAATTCGGTATTAGCAACATCAAATTTCAGAGTAGTTTTGAAAGAAATCTTTTTTTGCAATAGACATCTACCCTATAGAATATTAACTTTACCATAACCAGTTATTTATAACTTATACTTTAGCATTGAAGAGTAAAAACATTTCAAGATTGCATTTCAAAGGGTCTTTTTTCTCTTCATTTTTCTCTTCAAATTGTAGAGCTATGTAATGGTTTGGGGCTGGAAGAGACCTTTAGGATCATCTGTCCCATCTCCCTGCCATGGGAAGGGACATCTTTCAGTACCTCACGTTGCTCAGGGTCCCATGCAAACTGAGCTTGAACACTTCCAGTCATGAAGCATCCACAAATTCTCACGCAATCTCTTCCAGTGTCCTGCCCTGTCATTGTAGTATTTCCCCCCCCTTAATTGCAATCTAAATCTACCTTCTTTCAGTTATTAAATGATGTAAGGGTGTAATTTAATTATATGTTTAGAGAACTCAGTGTTCTGGGAAAACACAGATTTAAATTTCTGTATTTTTTGGATTATTTTTTGTGGTTTTGCTTATGCTGACCAAATCATGGCAATCAGTGAAGGGTTAAGTTATACTCTTCACTGTACTTATACATAAGGTTTCACGTTATTACATAAACGATTGCCATTACATAGTATTTAATCATATACTATTGTAATATATATAGGAGGCATTTTTTGTAACACATGATTGCAGCAAGCTATTAACCAAAATTCAAAGGCCCTCTTGATCTCTTAAGTTGTATTTAATCAATTCTGTAGCATTCAAGAGGTAAACCTGACAACGTGTCCAAGCTCAGAGATTTAACACAACACCTAGGGGCAACTTCCCACCATCAAAAACTTTATGTCAAGGATTAGCAGCATTATTTTTCAGACCATTTATAGCAACATATGTGCAGATCCTCACACTCTACCCACGCCCTCCCTCTTTTTTTCTGGGGTATTTCTGTTTGAACATCAGCCCCAGATAAACCAGGAATAAGGAATTAGAGCCACTCTCCACTACTAAGAAGCACCATCAGCCCACAGCAAATGATATTACTTACCTGTTAAGAAATCACAGGGGTAATTTTTTGATTAAAAATTCCCTGCTGAAGACCATAGATGAAGTGTATCACCATGCAGTAACATCAGATCTCACACTGTTACATCACAATCAAGACCTAGTTATTACTGTGCTAATCCTTTCTCAGTACACATTGTTTTCCATTCAAGATCCCTACAAATAAATTTCTTTTGCTTGCCCATTGCTAGATCTTAAAAGGCACCCTGCTTACCAAACAGTGGGTGCTTAGCCCTTTCCAAAAATTAAGCCATTTCAAGGCATTTCACTCAGAACATGTAGTGACGCACAAAAAAAAAAAAAACAAAACAAAAAAACCAGGCTTTGTCTGCTCCCAAGACTAAATATTACCACAAACTTTTCCTGAGAGAAGCTGCTAATAAGAAGTATATTTAATTACTAAGAGGACTGGACAAGGGGGGCAACCCTTCCCATCAAGCAGAACTGAAGGTCCGTGATGAAGTTTTTGGGAGTTTGCTTTTTGGTTTTTTGTATCAAAGGCAAAAGGACAAGGAAACTCTTTGTACAGTTACACTGTAAATTGTACTTTTAATCTTTTGGCGTGGACACTCTGGACACTGGGACACAGAACACACTTGATTTTGGAAAGATACACTTCTTTTCTTTTTTTTCTCCTGAAATACAATTGTCCAAAAATAAAGAAATGCATGAAAGAGACACAGACACACTCTGGTCACTTGTGTACTTAATTAGATGCTTCTACCAGTATGAAAAAGATCTGACACGGATTTGAAAAACTGTACATGAGAAATAAAAATACACAAACTCTAGTAGCATATTTTTGATCCAAACATTTTTCTTTTTTTGGTATTTTGACTTTTTGTTTGGATTTTTTTTAACTGTGACTAAATTTTTTGGGTAGANAGTCATCCAATTGTGGTGGTTTGAACAACACATTAACATCAGGGAGTTTGCTAATAAGTATTTTCAATAAGCTTTTTACTCTTCCTGCATACTAAACTAAGGAAACAGGTTCATTATCTGGATAGATTAATTAAAAATAGATTTCTAACTCTGAGAGCAGATAAATAAAGATCACTGTGACTGCACTTTGCCAACAGTAAGTAACACTTTTCGTAGATTCCATACTGTTCATATTTTTCTATCCATTTTTAAAAAATCTTCATGCAATGAATGAAAATGTTTCAGATATTCTCTTAAAGAAAGAAAATATTGCTCAGTTTTTGGTTTTTTTAAAGGCAAGAGAATATACATTGCTCTGTATTAATCAGAGGAATAATATACCTCTAAGAAAGTAATAACTGAATTTCACTAGAAAATATAAAATATGATTGTTCAATTCATCATTCAGTAATAATATCAGAAACTCCATTACACAGATTTATATCCAGAGATCCAGTGAAAATGATCATGACTACTAAGCAAACACTGCCACTAATGACAGATTTAGAGAGTTGCATTATTGAACAGAGCATGACCCTTGCACATAGAACAGGAATCATAAACTTTAATCTGCTTGTTATCAGGGGAACATATTGTATGTTAATCCAATGATTAATACCTAATTTGAAGTGAGAATTAGCTGATATTTCAAAACTATATGAACTCTGTGCAGGGATCAAGAACCACTGGTTCTAGTACAATCATAGGTATGTTGCATGAATATTGGCTGGTAGTTACAGCTGGTAGCAAAGGAAGTTTGGTAAAGACTGGAATTATTCAGAATAAAGATGACAACTGGTATGATGGCAGCTAAGAGGAATAATACTGAGTAGGAAATCAGGATTTAACAGATATGAAAATCATCATCTGAAATTTAAAAACAGGGAAACAACTAACTTTTGCATTCATACAAAGAAAGATGAACTTATACACATGGTTACCTCACAGAATAAATTGCAGGTTAGCTCACCTAGACTATAACAAGCACCATTTTGTTTGTAAGCAGATTTGAATTTAAAGAGCCAAAATTAATTGATATCATGTCTTAATTATCTGAATAATACATGAACCAAATATGCTCCATGATACTACAAGCTATTTCTGATTCCAGAATTTTTCATTTGTGCTGCTTTTTTCCTGTATCTAAGACTTTTAATAACTGATAATTCATTACTTTGTTTCCTTTGAGACAATTTAACACTTATGTTCAAGATAATGCTGTCAAAAAAAAGAAACAAAAAACAAACAAACAAACACAAAACAAATTTTAAAAAGGCAAAAAAAGAACAAGCAAAAAAACAAAACAAAAAAACCAGGCTTTGTCTGCTCTCAAGACTAAATATTACCACAAACTTTTCCTGAGAGAAGCTGCAAATAAGAAGTATATTTAATTACTAAGAGGACTGGACAAGGGGGGAAACCTTTCCCATCAAGCAGAACTGAAGGTCTGTGATGAAGTTTTTGGGAGTTTGCTTTTTGGTTTTTTGTATCAAAGACAAAAGGACAAGGAAACTCTTTGTAGAGTTATTCTGTAAATTGTACTTTTTTGGCGTGGGCACTCTGGACACTGGGACACAGAACACACTTGATTTTGGAAAGATACACTTCTTTTCTTTTTTTTCTCCTGAAATACAATTGTCCAAAAATAAAGAAATGCATGAAAGAGACACAGACACACTCTGGTCACTTGTGTACTTAATTAGATGCTTCTACCAGTATGAAAAAGATCTGATACGGATTTGAAAAACTGTACATGAGAAATAAAAATACACAAACTCTAGTAGCATATTTTTGATCCAAACATTTTTCTTTTTTTGGTATTTTGACTTTTTGTTTGGATTTTTTTTAACTGTGACTAAATTTTTTGGGTAGACAGAAAAAAACTTACTTGCATGTCTCAGAACCATCACTTGAAAAACACAAGCTGTTGTATTCAGAGCCTAACATGAATGAAGCAGCTTTTCTCAGTACAAGACCATCATGGCTTGTTTGCATCTTACTGCTGATTTTCCCTCTTCTAAAGCAGATGCTGAGTACTCACCATGACTAAAAACCTACCCAAACCAAACGTGGTACTCAGTATGGGATGGATGTTTCTAGAAGCCCTATTCTGAACTTTGTACTCATCCTAGTAAGTCTTTATCCTGATTAGTCTGCAGGGCAGCAATTCCCAGCTTTATGTGATATACTGCTTGAGTCAGAAGGCATCAGAAGGAGCAGTAAGAAGTGAATGGATCCAGCTGTGAACATATTTGCTGACATTCTTTTATGCTCGAGGACACTCGTGTCAAAGGTTGTGGCTGAAGCCACCTCGCTGACAACATCATAAAAGAGGGAAAAAATGAACAAGTTGGGGATTCTATGGCAGCTCTATATTGCTTTTCTTTTTTCCCAGGCAATCTACCTGAATAAAAAGGCATTGCATTGAAACTGTAATATGGGGGAAGGAAAAAAAAAAAAAAAAAAGAGAAAAAAAAAAAGCATGAAAAAAACAAATAAATCTCCAAAGATAGATACAGTGCATTGTCATAGTCTAGACTGTTTTGATCCAGCTAAGGCTGCTGAGTGATAATCCCTAAGAGGCACTTGTTTAATATTCAAGACAAATAAGCAGGGTGACTGGAGATTATTTAAAAAAAAAGAAGAAAAGCTTGAAAATGAGAATGTCTCCCTGGGGATGACTGCCAGAATTCATACATCTCTGAACATCTCTGAAATCTCTAAACGGTAAGGAATAAAAGAAATCTTCCGTAAACTTCTTATGTCTAGGATGACACCTGTAGTTCATTTGGTTTTGGCTAATTGAAATATCAATTAGTCTTTGCAGTCCTATCAGCCCTCTGAAACACTTTAATCATAATACAAGCCCTGCTGTGATCCAAATTGCAGTGTTTTACAAGATACATATTCTTTGGCTTTTGCCTTTCCATATCCACTTTTTGTGATACCCTGGCATTAATTCTAACCACATATCAGTTCCCAGCGTCCTCTACACGGAGAAAGACGTGACCTTGGGGTACTCTCAGAGAAATGTCCTTTAAAGCTAATCAGTTTGCTCTATCACTCACAGGACTGTCACCTGGAAACTCCATGGACTGAAGGTGGCACAATCACGCCCTGGTCACCAGGCTTGTTCATCAAAAACAAAGATAACTTTATATGCCAGGGGACTGGAGATGGGGAAGAATAGAAGTTACCAGATAGCAGACAATGAAACAAGAAGATGGTTTGAGTCTGAAAGAAGAAAAGCAAATTATATCTCAAACTGAGAGACAGCAACAGCTTTGATTCCCAACATCTAATCTAAATCTCTCCTCTTTCAGCTTAAAACCATTCCCCCTCATCCTATGGTTATCTGTCCATGTAAAGAGACACTTTCCCTCTTTTTAATAAACCTCAAGCTTTTTATCCACTAGAACCACCAAGTCCTTTTCCACAGGGCTGTTCCCAGTAAGTTTTTCTCCTGGTCTGTACTCATATCTAGGATTGCAGTCGGTTCTGAGACAGTGGACTCTGTATTGCAGGGAATATTACTGTACTTGTTCACTTTTGTATGCATTTTAACAGCCTCATCTGCCAGATTTCCAAGTGTTAAGAGAAAGGTGGAAAATAAACAAAACAAAAGCAACAATAAAAACAGATTCACAGCCGGATCTGACAGTGAGAAGGCAAAAATATTTTCCCAGATGGAACCGGTATCTTCTCTCAGAAGCCCCACTCTACTCCAAATCAAGGTGCTGAAGAAGACAGAGCGTTGTCTTGCACCAAGTGCCATCTTGGTCAGGTAAAAATATTTATGAGTGCACTGTTAAAAAAACCTCAACAATAAACTAACTGCACCATGTCATAAGATTATTAAATGCAGTACTCAGATATACACAGTCACCATGGCTGACTCCACAAGGACAAAGCAGGGAAGAGGCTCAGAAGGAACTCCCTCTCCCACATACAAATTTGCTGAGGAAACAGGATGAGGACAAGCAAGCAGCTCATGCAGGGGGCTGTACTTTATTCCTCTGCAAGCTACTTGTGTGACACAGTCTCGGCAGCTCTTCTATTTTTCTTGTTTGCACTTGTTGCTGGCACCTGTATGAAGAGCTTATAAAAACATCAGGGTATATCCACCTGCATCCTGTGTTCTGAAATCTGCCATACGTTGCTTTTCAGATATTTCATCAGACATCCCTGCAGATGGTTTAATAGTGCTCCCAGAAGGAACAAGTTCCAAAAGAGATGGGAGGTTTCCAAGAGCCCCCACCAGCATACCTGGGCTTTACACATCATATTCACATGAGCTAAACTGAAAGAACGGGGAATATTTTTCAGGCAACAAATCTATTACTTCATGGAGGGAAGAGCCTATGTGTAGATAGTGATATGGGTACAGTTCAAATCCCCTTTTTCTGAGATATTTCAATCCTCTTCTAGTAAGCTTTGTAAAGTATCACTGGAAAATACATTTTTGTTCAGAAGACCTGCACCATGACATCAGATAAAAGTCTCCAGTGCTCCACATCCCTCTCTCTTCATTATACAGTTCTCTCCATTACAGCTGAAGTTTTCAACAAACAGAAGCTGTGCCCATTATCCAAATTTAATTTGAACATTCTTTGCAGCTCTGTACATAATAGAAATGCAACAGAATCTATTCAAGTGAGTATCTGATAAAAGAATGGGTTTGTTAAAAGATGTAGGCCAACAAGTCTCCCATTCTCTGCGAATTTCCAGCAAAAGTGTGCTGCTCCACAACCTGACACATTCTGAAATCAGTGTCAGTGTTAACTGCAGGCTCTGATGTTAACCAGGAGCAGCATCTGCCACTTAAGTGAAGAAGGTGCTGTAAGTTTTGGGATTCATCTATTTATTACTTTATCACCCAAATTTTCGCCTCCATGTAACTTCTACCACTGTAATACCACTAGAACCCAACCACTCTTTTCATACCTCAAGGGCAAAAGAATGAAAGGACTGGCCTATAAAAATTTCATCTTCTGAGATCCTTGTTTCAATGTGTGTAGTGAAGCTGGACTGCTCCACGCCAGTCTGCAATCAAAGAACTACAGTTTCCACACTCACAATTTTTTCTTTTTCTTCTTAGTCACATGAAGGAGTCCTGGCAAACTGGGGTAAGGCTACTGCATATTTCTTATCTTCTTTTTTGAGTCCTGCTGTATAAAATATACAACAGGATTTTAATAAGAAAACCCCAAAACTTGAAACTGCAATTTACATTGCAATGTATGATTAACTTGTCCTCTTAGCAACTTTCTGTACTGGGAATCCAAGCCTAGGGATAGATCTGCTAAGCCTCTCACAAAGAGGGAAATGTAAGCATGCAAAGATTAACACTTTTCATTTTGCTTCTATATTAAACTTTCCATCACTGACTGTACCCTAATATTTGAATCATTTTCAAGACCATTAATTTATCACTGTTTTTAAAAAAAAAAAAAAATTGGGGAGAAAGGAAAATTTCCAGTAGCCTGAAGTTGCTAATTTTAGGAGGGAAAAAGCTAATGGGAACTCTGGTGTTCCATTTCATCAGCTGTTCAAGCTTTCACCCTTCTTAAACATCACTTTATCAACACTTTAATTATGTACAACTTTTCAACTCACCTTTTCTCTTCAAAGTTCCCTAAGCCTAGACTGCAAGCCAATGCTTTCTGTTGGAGGATTCTTGAACACGCTGATGTTTTTACCATGTCAGGTTCCCCTCTCTTTTAAGATCAACGTGACCCGCATTTTCGCTCTCTCAAAAGAAGCACCTTTATAGTGAAGAAGATCCAAGCACTGCAGGTGCACCCAGTAACACTGTGGGCTTTAGCAGGAGCCCAGGGCTTAAAAGCCTCTGTCTCTCTCTGACCTACTTTTCACTCCACATGTCGTTTTGTGAGTCAGTAAGACCAAAAAGACTTACCTGAGTGAAAAGGAAAAGCCTGGTTAAGGTGGGTGAATTCATGCTAGGGACAAAGCCAGGCACAAAACCTATGCTGTGCATGGAAAAAAATCCAGCAAAACGGACAAACCCCAACACACACACACTGCACACCCAACGTGTGGCTGTCACACGACATTCACAAGTCACGTGCCCACAAGTGACAATGACACGGCCACCACAGGCCTGTCCCGTGCACGTCACCATTTTCTCCATCACAACACTCCTATCCCCCTGCATTGCTTTTTACCCCTAGCAATGTAAAATTAGCAAGCACTGGGCACTTGTTTAATAAGTCTCAATAAGAAAAATAAGATTTGATTGATTCCTGAGCTGTGTAGTGTGGGGTTGATGGATTCACATTACTTCAAGTATTACATTTCCAGATTCATCCAGCTCTGAGAAGTTAAAATAGTGCCAGGTATAAATAGAACTGTATCATCCTGAGTTATCTTTTTGCATTTTGCTCATTCTTT
Organism: Pardalotus punctatus; assembly: GCA_013400915.1. NCBI lineage: Eukaryota > Metazoa > Chordata > Aves > Passeriformes > Pardalotidae > Pardalotus > Pardalotus punctatus. Next base: position 24,440 of record VZTX01021184.1, on the reverse strand, counting down.
TGATATGAAAAGCTGCTACAATTCATTATCTTGGCAGAAGGCATACTCTAAGGATGAAACAAGTTGTGATTTGAGGTGAGCTAAATCAGAATGGAAATATTTTACAACAGGAGAGCTGCAAGGAGCAAAAAAGAGTAATTCTGCTATTAAAAAGTTATTGCCAAAAACAATAACCTTTATGGAGTCATCATGCCTTTGATTTAGCAAAGCACAGAACTGAGGCTTCAGTCTGAGATACCACTGCAATATTTAACAAAGACAAACGATGCTTTGGATGAGAAGAGGCGTTTCTTATTACTTCACACATCAGCAGTCTAAACTTTTTCCACTTACTTTGGTTTATTAATTTTAAAAATAATGACACTTAGGGATCACAGTTCTCATAGGTCTAGGCATGTTTGCTGAGTTCTGTAGACCTGGAGAATTTAAAACAAAAGACAGCTAATTCTTACTGTTTGCATAGAAAAACCCCCAAACTCTTTTGAGAATGGCAGATGAATGGTGCCAGTGCTGTGCCCTTATGTTCTTAGCATAAAATGCAAACACAATCTTTTAATATTTGTAATACATACAGCTAAGTGAATTAGCATTGCAGTGTTAGATTATTTTCTCTTGAATACAAGAAAAGGTCAGAAGAATTCTTCTTATTGTACTCCTTGATCTTTAATGAATAGATATTTTGTTCCTTTGAGGATCTAGCCCTAGGCTTTGACAAGAATGGAAACATGATGCGCCACTTGCTGTCTGAGATAAATACCTAACATTTAATTGGTACTAATTGATATTATGCCAATAGTAAGAAAAAAGTCACACTCTTCCTTGAGAGAGCTGAGAATGCTCGGTGTGCTTTGAATTTGACCTCTGTGTTTGTAATTAGAATGGATTATAACTGCGGCAACCAAAGTACCATTTTTTTTGGCAACACTAACGCGCTGCTGGTTTTCAACTGCCATCTCTTACATTAGAGAAAGTCAGTTAAGAAATTATTAAATTACTTTCTCCAGCATTGCTTTTCACCTTTATTAATTGCCACGCTTTTATGGGTCGTACCTCAGTGGGCATGGGGCAGCTCAGAGGAGCAGCAAGAGAAGGACAGACCTGAGATGATGAATATGGCTTCTGTAATGGGTTTTTGCTCTGCAACAATGAGGACTCTTAGAATATCAGAAACAAAAAGTTACCTAGGTTTATTAATTTATTTTAGTCTTGAAAGCTACTGTCTCCTTCTTCAATTTTCACTGCCAAGAATGAAAAACCAATTACTCACCATGCAGTCACTCACAAAAATGGGTAACATGAAAGAATTTTCCTTTATAACTCTTTTTTAACTCCCTATAATTATTTTCCCCAAAACCTGCAGACCTCCTGGCATTACATACATGAAAAAAGACTGTCTCACTCTGAAATCGATGATCTCCAGCGGGGGTTGCTGACATTCACCAACGAAAACAAGGTACAAACTCCTGTCATTTTGGACAATGAGAAGGTACTCATCTGCCATGTGCCAATCCTCATTTACAAAGCAGCTGGCACTGAAAAGAGTGGCTAAAAGTGATTAATAGCTACCTGTCAGCAGTGTCCTCTGCCTACACCGGCTGCACCTCTGAGTTCCTAAATATACCATACAAACCCACATTTGAACCGCTTAGCTATTCTGCTATCACTGCATCAACCACACAGATGGTAAAAAGGATTTTGGAGTTGACTGCCAACAGACTGCTGAAAGTGCCCCGACAGTGGTGGAAAAATCCTTATAACTCTGCATAGATTGGCTTGAGAAAAGCACCAGACCGACAGCTTTGCAGACCTAGTCCCCAGAACAGCGAGGGCAACAGCTGTGCCGTGCTCTCCATGCTGCCCCGTCAACTGCAGCTCACTGCCGACCTGGAGGGACCACCAGCAGAAGCAAAGAAACATTTCAGTTCTTTTGGCATCTCTGATGAGGCTGCTAGCAAGGGTGCCAATTAGTGCCAGGTTTCATCATATTTGTAAGGTGGAAATGTGTTTACTCAGAACTGGGCTGAGACTACCAAATTAATTTTACATAGAGCGCTCAGTCACTGGGTGGTAACAACTTGCAACTGATAATGATTTGAATCCTGGAGGTAAAATGGGAAAGGCTGCCTGTCCCACTGGTCCCTTGACATACCCTGACCTCTACTAAAATTTTATAATGAGGAAGGAAAGTTGTACAGCTGTTAGGCACATCAGGATATGAAAGATACCTGCTCTCATGTTACTTTTCCAACCCACTCAGGACCACATCACATTTAAAATAACCACTGGGAACTCGGTGCAATCTCAGAGCTCAAGTAAAATCCCTTGTTTGTGCAGACCACAAGGACAGCCTTCTGCCACTCACTAATGATTTTTAATGTTCTAAGATGCAGTGTGCACGATGCCCTTTACATTGTTTCAGTATCAGGAAAATCTGCCAGACTAACACTTCCTATCCAAGGCTGTAAGGGTTCCATTTTATTACACAAGCCAAATATTTCCAAATATCTCCTACTACAAATGTGCAAATAGCACAAAGGCATACTTAAAAGAATATTTATTTATCTTACAGTTGAGAGTTCTACCCAAATTTTAAGGGAAAAAAATACCACTACAACCGATCCTACGTCTGGAATACAAGTATAATGAATCTGAACAAAATGTAGCAATCTAAAATCTGTCCATTAAAACCGTGCCAAATTCCTTATTAAGCACTACAGTTGAGAGATTCTCTTTGAATTCAAGAAAAGAATCTAACTTCCCATAAATAACTTCAGCAATGCTGCAACCCTCTCAAACACCAGGCCATCAGAAATATATATGAGGCGCTATAAAATTGCCTGCCACTGTATTTAACATCCCTTCTGGTCAGGTTTTCTTCACAGTGAGCCTTTTTGTGTGCTGTTTTGGATTTTTTTTCTGACAAGGATGGTCAAACCACTTTTTAAATGACTGGGAACCAATATAAAGCACTTCAGCTCACATTAGAAGAGCGATTAGTACAGCAATTTGTCCAGCTGAAGTGTAATGAGCTACATTTTTGAATCTGAAGCTTGTAGACCTACTCTACATTAAAATCCACATTGTGAAGCTCCACAGGCAGATGCCATCCTCCAAGTTCCATAAGGTTCAAAGAAAAAAAAGTCCTGTACTTCATTTCATCTAACCACCCTAAACCTTTGCAAACACACCTAAACTTTAGCTCAGCAGTTTGGGCTAGGGCCAGAACAGACAATGTTTCCTTTATTATCAGTAATGCCTTAATTTTTCTTTCCTAGATCAAACTGGGTGTGTTCTAGCATTGCTAAAATGTGACTTAAATGTTTTCAATTATAATGATCAGACATCAAAGCAATGGCAAATGCAGACCTGCAGAATGAATCCAGACTGTTCCTATCTATTGTCAATATCACTGTAGCAAATTCTTTTGTCTCTACCCTCTATTTCAAAACAGAATGTTTGCCAATACAGAAAAAACAGCAGAATTGAGTCTATTTAGTTCAACTGAAACAAACAAAAGCACCCCAAACCCACCAAAACTGAAAAAGCAAACAACAAATCAGCCATCTTAGACACAAAGCAGTTTTTCCCTGTCAGAAAGTGCACAACATCTATCCAGAATGATTATCATTTCCCACGCAGTTTTTTTTCAGGTGCAAGCACCATCAGTTCTTCCATTCCAAGGCATCTGCCTGTCCCTGGGCAACTTCATCTACCATTAACTGGTGATTTTCCTACATCTGAAATGAAAATATGGCTCCAAGATTCTCAGTTTAGGAGGAACAGGATCCTGTTAATGACTACAGGGTCAAGTAGAGTCACCACACTCAGGGTGGCGTTGGGCCTTTATGGATGGTTTGGATTTTTGGGGTTTTCTTAGTAAAAACCTAGAAAGGAACAACGGACCCACAAAATAATTTGTCTCTCCTGGCAGAGGAGATAACGATTCGGGAATCTTACAATGAAATGTGTGGGTTGGTTTGACACACACATCCCCCTGCAAAGAAATATCTTTTCCTTAGGAACATACCACAAAGTACTTTTCCCCAGCTCTACACTGAACAGGGTTTTAAAACAAAATTATTATTATCTGCTCTTCAGAAATCCTGGTCCTGCTTTTATGCTGAACTGCCTCTGATCTGACTTGTAGTTCTTATGTCCTCCAGGGAATTCATCACAGCGAACACAAATGTAAAGAAACATTTCTTGAAGACCTATGAAGGTAATAAAGCTCTGTTCTAAGCCTACCACTTCCCCCATTCTCCATTACTACTTTAAAGAACACTGGGACATAGTATTTTCTTTTTTGGAAGAGGGAAGGAATAAGACATAAGGCAAAGACTGACTGAAACCTTCTTGTCTGGAGACACCGAAAGGATCTCAGGATCAGACCATGATTTTAAGGATATTCTATCCTTCACAAGCTGAGACGATGGGGAAAACAGTGAGAAAAGGCTGCATCCTCATCCTAAAACAAACTTTCATCAACTTAAAATCCCTTGACTTCCACAGCTACATCCTATAAAAATCACTATCACAGAGCAGGGAGGTGTGCTGGTGGAAAAAAGAAACAGGAAGTTCATAAAGTCCAAATGGAATCTTGCAATTGCAGCAATTCACTGGATCTGCCTGAGACAGATTAATTTACTTCATAGCAGTGCATGTGGTGCTGTGTTTTGAATTCCTGATTGGGACAGTGCTGAGAACACACCAGTGTTTCAGCTGCTGCTGAGAAGTTCTTGCACAGTTCGAATGTTTTCCTTTTTTCCTGCACCCTCTCTCTCCCAGCAAGCAGGAAAGGGGTGAGCAAGAAGCTGGGATGGGACACAACCAAGACTGCTGACCTCAGCTGGCCAAAGGGATACTCCATGCTCTATAATGTCATACTCATCAATAAAAAACCTAAGCAGAAGGCAGCTTTGGGATGTAGCTATTGCTCAGAGACTGGCTGGACATCAGTCTGCTTGTGGGCCTCTGCATCACTTCTGGGCTTTTCCTGTTCATTTCTCTTTCCCTCACTTATTAACTATCTTTAGCCTGAAAATTTCCTACATTTTGCCTCTTTCTCTCCCACATACTGCAGAGCTGTAAGGGTTCCATTTTATTACAACAACTGTGAGTGAACTGTGAGTGAACTGATGATGCCTTAGCTGATGGCAGGGGTCAACCAAGCAAAATCAACTAGAATGGAAAATACTCTTTAAAATATCCAAAGTACCATCCCAGCTATTTTCCTCCAATGAGTAAGGTTAAGGAGGAAATAAGGAATATGACATAGCACAGATAGCACTGAATTTAGAGTCCAATTTTAATAAAATGCATTATTCAAATTAATGAGATTTAAGACAGTCATTTAAATTCAAGAACAGAAATTTAATAGCAGATATGCAATGAACCCTATTGTTGAAATGAGTTTGTGTGAAAGAGATGAGACAGAAAAGAGCAAAAATGGGAACAATACCCTGTGGCATAGAGGTAACCTCTGACCTCTTCAGTAAGAAACCAGAAATTTTGCACATGTGTGGACACAGGTGAAAAATACACATATACGGCCCTGCAGTTGTAATGAAGAGGAATATGTAGGGAAGTGTCTTCCCATCTCTCCCACAAATCCAATAACTTCCTCAAATGGACTTGATATTTATGGAGAAAGCAAAATAGGAGTTGCAGTGCTTGGTAAACACACTTTTTGGGAGGTCACATCTAAACTGCAGTGGTTTCACACTGCCAGGGCAGTCATGTAACCGCAGCCCTTGCAGGACCAGAGGTAGGGAGCAAAAGCCATCTGTGCTGCACTGATGATACCACTCCTAAAGGCTGAAAAAATACATTCAGACCTGTTGGGGGAGGCTTATCTTTTGGTGAACTTTATGTTTATACTACACCCATGTAAGATCCATCTTACATGGGTCTTGTTTCTATTGTCAAGCCTTCTGGTCCCACCAGCCTCTAAAAAACCCAAAGAAATAAAGGTGGTCTTTACTGTCTTTGTTTCATTCCAATCAACAACGTGCCAGTAAAGCAAAACTGTCTGTAGCAACCAAGCCTTGCACTTGTGCTACTTCCTTTTTTTTTTTTCCCAGTAGGACTGTCATTTCAATTATTAAGGATACTTTAACCATAATAAAATAAATAACACGTGGGATAATCTGTTCCAGCATCCCCACAACTAGTGATGAGTGTCTTCATTTCGAGACAGTCCATGCGTTAGGGGGAGGAACACAAACACAGAAACCCGGCTGTTCTTACCATGGGTTTTGCCTTCTGTTGTACTCACTGGATGAACAGTGTATCCCATCATTTAGGGAGAAAAAAAATAAAATAACAGCTAACACTGTAAAGGGAAAGGTCAGCTTTTCTGCCTTTCCTCTTGCATCACTCACCCATGCAACAGCCCAGCAGGTAGAGCACAATCGTTCTTTCTACCTTGCTACAGCTCCTAGCTGGAAAAGGGAAGTTCCTTGTTTTACATATCTCTTTACATATTTTAAAGAAACAAGGGAAACAAAAAAGCCACCACAGACTCTCAGGGAAGGGAAGCATTACCTAAAAACAACACCACAAATCATGAAGATACATTGGAGAGATGGAGATACTAAATTTTACAAGGAGAAAATGGTCCAAAAAACCAAGCCAATTAGGAAACCTTTGGTTTCATTGAGAAACCAAGTAAGCTAACAGGTAAAAGGAAAGGACTAAGAAAAATCAAAAAGAAAATCACAAAACCCATTTAATAGGGGAAAGTTTTGCAAAAACAGCAGAATTCCTCCCAGAAAGAAACTGAAAAACTGAGTTGCCGTACACACAGTAACTCTTCCTTTTTCTTCCCTAACTCATATTCTTCCTTCTGCCAGCTATATGGGGGGTTTTAATCAATAACTTAATTGAATCTTCTATAATAATATTACCACATTCCACGCTAATTTAGCAAGGCCACAACTATATCAAGGGCTGTGTGCAGTTATTACTGCCATCATTTGAGTTTATCCAGCCTACAGCATTAATAAGAGATAAACTTAACCAAGATCCATAATTCCTTCATCCCCTGCACTAAAGCAAATGGTATTTACAGTTTGTCTGGAGCATTAATACAGTAAAAATGTCAAGCACAGAATTTTTTTCCAATCAGACAGAAAAAAAGAAGCTATCTATTTTTAATTACTCTTTTTTATCTCTGATTGAAAAACAGAGCTGGAGATCAGTTCAGGAAACAGTATCAGCTCAAAAATACAACCGAACACCCTTATGAGCCATTGTCTTCATTCAGTCTCATCACATCCAAACCAGCCTCTCCACCATTTTTCAGTTCTACTTTGAATAGCAAAACAGTCCACCGATGAAAGAGAATTTACCCGTTATTATGAGCAAAGTAGCTTTAACTTCCTTTAGATATCCACTAACAAGATATAAAATGACACTTCCCGGACACATCACCAGCACAGTAGGGCCTTTATTGATTTTCATATCATGTTCTTCAGCCTGAGATGACTCTCCTGTGGATTCCGCTTCCCAGCAGGAAAAAAACTGCCTTTTCTGTGTTTGAATTCAATCTATTAATGCATCCCTTGCTGTAGACAGTGTCTTTTTAGTTCTTTCCCTCTGTAGCTGATGTGTCTACACCTTGCTGGCTTGGGGTCCTAATGGATCCTGGGGTTAGAGGTCAAGGTACAAAAACCAAAAATGAAATTGCTCAGCTTGGGAATCAATAAGAAAGAGACTCTCAATCTTCCTGAGGGTAAAATGTGCAACCAATGAGGAGTGATAAGTGTGTTCAACCTTGTGCCAAAGCCATAGATAGAGTATCAAATCCAAAAGAACTTACATACCTAAACCAAGATGAAAGAGTTAATATTATTGTTCAGCTTGCATTAATGCCATCAGGAAATTCCCAGCTGAAGGAACAGATACTACTCTGTCATTAGAAGGTTTCTCTGGTGCAATGTGGACATCATCTCTCTGCTATACAATTTAAAAGGCTAAACATCCATTCTAACTACTTCTGAGACATAAGTTTCACAGATCAGGATAAATTAACTTCTGTCATATGTCCGCATTTACCTGTGATTACAAATTCAATCTGGGAAAAAGAAACAGTGACACAAACTCTTGGAACTGGCAGGAAGAAATTGCCACAGCCTTCACTTGGATTTTAAGTACAGCAAATTAGCTTTGTATTGTGCAGTCTACAGCTTGTGGGAAAGAATGAATTTGAAGAAACATTTCAAGTTTGCAATATCAAAACAGCTGTATAAACACACATCACCTGATGTTTTGTACCACTCGGTACAGAGTAATACAGTACTTAACAGCCAGCACTTACAGAGCTTGGATCACGGGCAGATGAAAAAGGGAAAGTTAAAAAGGCACAAATAATTGCACAGCTCAATTTTTACCGATCTATCTTTGTACCAGACATAAAATACAACTGCGTGACAGTTCTGACAGGAGCTAGCTCAGTTACAAAATGAGGAAGTCACCTGACAGCTAAAGAAACACGTTCTAATCACAGACACTATGCACACTGAAAACCAAGCTCTCAGCCGTGACCCCCATTACATTCACCCGCGTGTAAACCCGCTCCTCTGCACGGGGGGGTAGGAGAGCATCAACACCCGGCCCAGGAGGTTGAAGTCACCTTCACTCCCCATGAACAACGGCTGTCCTGCATTTTAAAGACCTGGCATGCCCATCTTTCGGGATCTCGGTCTCCAATTCTGCTGGCACACTGCAACCCCAGGCCACGTACGCGTTCCCCCTCGCCGGACGGTGGAGAAGACCCACTGCAGCACAGATAATCGGCAACTACAGTGAAGTATCATAGGATTAATTCTGGGGGGTTGAAGGGAAGGTCACATCTGCATGGACACCCAAAGACAGTTTACGTGTATTTACAGAAATGAATGACAGCAGTTTCAGTTATCTCAACAGCAAAATTCATGCATCCAATTCATACAGTTCCCGTATGCACTGTTGTTTTCCACAGAACACTTGAAAGAGTACACAACTAACACTGACCAAAACACCAGCTTTTATATCTATGGGTTGCATTCCTACTTGCATTTTTAGAGAGAAAGAGAAGCTCAGAGGATTCAACTCGCAACTGTTTATATGAGACTGATTTTGTACTTTCCTGGTGGACCACAGGCACCTTGCAGATTCTGTTGTGAAACACCACATTTCTTAAAACTACGTATCTTCACCTTAAACGTGCCTTCCTCATAAACATGTGAACATGACGCACTGGTCCCTACATAGAATTCAGAGCCAGTGATTTTAAGGGCTTTAGTCTCCTCAGCCATCACCTACCATTAGCAATCCTTTATCACCTGCCAAACCTTCTGCCACAGTATAACAGGGTACCTCTGCAGGGTGCCCATCTCTGGAGAGCTAAATTCAACCTCTTCAAAGATCTAACTGGAGAAGTCCCATACTTAGGGCTGTAGAAGAGAAGGGGGTCCAAGAGGACTGGTCCTGGTAACAGAAGACACAGAGAAGGTAGAATTTCTGCACACCGTCTTTGCCTCAGTGGCCCTCAGGAATCTCAGACTTCAGAGGTAAGAGAATAAAGCTGGAGAAAGGAGTCTTTTTATAAAACCACATTTTCAGTAACTCAGTTGAAAGTCTATTGTGCTATTAGCAGCAAATGATTAATTAACCATATCCATACATCATGTTATTGACACTTACTACGACATCTGTGACCTGCTTGAGGGGATATTTGCTGTTCAGTTCTGCTGGCAAAACACCTGCTGAGCAAAGACAATCCCAGTCTTGGCTGGGCTGGTGTATGGAATGTGCACACAGCAGGAACTCTGCAACAATGACTTGGTCAATTGATTCAGTCTGAGCTGTGACCAGCAGGTGTTTTTCAGCGTGCTTTGAACAGCTTTCCATGAAGCCCTGTGCTTCACAGGAGCTGGATGCACATCAGTTTGCTCATACATCAGCATGCCACAGTTTTTAATGCAAGATCGTAAGCATTTTAAGCTCTCAGAAGTAGCAGCTCCCCATATACCTCAAATTCAGGAGATCTCTGAAAAATTAACAAAACCAAAGACAGGAGGAATGTGCTCATTTGAGGTCACTTTGATGAGGCAAATGAAACCCAGTTTGATTTGTGGCTTTTCCTCCCTGTTTTACAGGTTAAGGACCAGAGGAGAGCTGCCACAGCAGCCAACTCTCACTGCAAACCGCACTGGGCACCTGAAAACCAGATTCTGCTGTGCTTTCACAGAAGCAAGCTACTGATGTGCTTCTCTCACATTCTTCTAACACACACTTTGTCAGATTTGCTGAAAGGCTCAGGGTAAACACCTGACTGTGAAGAGGACCCATGGCATTTCACCTCACCCCTAAGTTTACTGATGATTTTCTAGATTCTCATGATACACGCTTTCTATTCAAGTCCATATCAGACCTTTCAGTAGTATTAAACATGCACAACCACAGAAAACAGTTTTACAGTGCAAGCCCGGGAAATTCAACAGCACAAACACTTCTTGTTCGTAGCAGTGCATTACAAAAAAAAAAAAAAAACAACAAAACTTTTAAGGCAACATGATTTTAAAAATACCAGCAATATACACACCACCATCCCCATTAGAGTTTGGAATATCTGACTGAAATTGCTTTGCATAAAGAGGAGTTATTTGGAACTGGCATTAAAAAATAATGACATATTTAATCTCTGCACCTTTATAATGACAACATTTCCAGTTAAAGGAGCCATGGTATTCTCAGTTCCAGTGCAATACCAAAATCCCAGAAGCAAACCAGATTCACACTCTAACTCCAAATTATTTCAATTACACAACTGTCTGTCCACACCTTAATCTTATATATTTGGTGCCTCTGTAAAAGCTCCACTTAAAAATATTTGCTTTCTCTGTACAGAAAGGACCTTGCACATGATAAACTGATAATACCTCCCACATCACATGAGAAATTCATGCCTAATCATTAAAGATCCAACAAGTGAGACATAACCACAGAGGTAGCTTTATCTCATGTATTTCTGATTTTTTAAAAATCTTCCTCCATAAATATAATATCAGCCACTACCAAAAACAAGCACTGAACTAACCTGAGTTTGACTGTTGCCCAAATGCAAATCATTATGATCTGAAGTTCAGTGACATCCTCAAAGTATTTTCAATATGCAAATCAGATCAGGAGGTATCTCCCACAAAAAGTGAGGAAGTTGTTCCGGAAGAATTGGCAGCCCTGTCAGTAGCACTGCCCACCTTTGCACAATCACACATTTGACCTTTTGTATTAAATCCTCAAATGCTAAAGCACCTCCCCTGCCCAGGATCAGCCATGGGCAGAGGGACAACCAAGTGTGGTCATCCCTGTCCCAGCCAACAGTGGGATCTGAGAAGGGGCTGGCAACTTTCAGGGGCCACCAAGGCACTGAAGTAGCTGAAGGCAGCAAAGAGCACAAGACTGGAAACAAAAGCTGCAAAATACAAGACTACTGCTCAAGATATAAAAAAGCCAGGGTTATGGTGACCACTGATCCCCACACTGAGGTCCCCAGCAGCAGCAGACTGACATTCCAGGCTGTGACACTGGCAAAGGTCACACCGGAGAAGATGCAGGGGTTTTGTGCAACTCTGACCCTGCTCTTACTCTTCCCCTTTTCAACCAGCAGCCATTTCCCTCCCCTCTTTTCTCAAATGAGGATTATACCCAGGTGCATTTCAGATCTCAGTTTTATGCAGCTGCTCAATACCACTGGGGGGAGAAAAATCAAGCTAAAAATCTTAACCTTGACAAGCAAGGGCTCATAATCTTGCAAGTAATCATTTCTACTTCCATTTCAGACACCAAGCACAAACAGCACCAAACCACAGACTCTGAAATGCACAAGCCTAAGGAAGCTGAGGGCTTTGGGCACACATATTCCTCCTGTAATTGCAAATCTTCAAGTCTGGCTCTAACTCCAACTTCCAGTTTAAGATTTAGGCATTTTCACTACTCATTCAAAATATATCTGCGGCTTGACATGAGCTACTGCCCAAAAAAAAACACTGAAAAGGTCTATCTGGAATATCATTATGAATACAGCCAGGAGTATTTCCACCAACACAAAAAGCTGAAAATATCCTTGAGGTTACAGTTTCCTTAACTAACTGAATCACATCAGCAGTCTTATTTATAAGCTGGGAAAGGATTTAAAATGTTTGACCTTCAGGAGTCAAAGAAAGATGCAGCTGTACTTGTTACCATTTGAAACTTCACTGCCACTTGCTGAGGCAGATTTAATGCATCCTCCCAGCTTATCAGCAGAAATGGTAAATAGTCCACATTAATCAGAACATAACCATCTCATCTCATCCTTTTGGAGATGAAGGTCCATTAGGGACTCAAAAGCAGCAAAACTTCAGTAACTTGAAGCTTCTGCTCTGATTCTGCCTGAATTATCCTTGTGCTCCTCAGAAAAAGAGTGGAGGAAGTGATTTATTTTCTGAGATATTCCCATTAAGAAACAAGAGCAGCACAATAGATTCCCATTTCCTTACTCAATTTTTTAAAGCACATAGGGGCAGGCAGATGTCAATAGAACTGACAACTCAGTATACCTGGATTTTCAGCAAACACTGTTCTACACTCTGCATTTTAAGGTCAGAATACCTGAAGGAGCTTTTAGGCAAGTTAAGTGAGAAGAGAAAAATATAAGAATCACCAGCTTTTATCTATGTCTTTCTGAAACAATTTGACAATCACTCTAATTCTCAATTCTCAGAATTAGCTGGAGTTTAGAACACAAGCAGCTTGGACGTGGTATGCACACAAGCCATTATCAAAGATGCAGCAAGTTCCTTGTAGAACAACTGGTGTGACTCTCAGTGTCCTTGCATCTGTAATGAAAACATGTTACGGTGGAGGGGTGTTCCTGATTATATGACTTTTGGCATAAATAAGATTTCATGAACAAGCATTTTCCAAGAACTACACTGTTTCAGCAAACGTGGTGCAGGTGTACAATATTGATTTAGACAGACAGGAAACATCAGTTGTGTCCAGCTATGGACTTCAGTTCCTTCTATCTCATAGTTTTTCAAAGGGCTACAGAACACGCCTTTTCACATTAAAAAATGTTTGATATATACTTTGGCTTCTCTCCCTGTACCTGATACCATTCTGTAATTCTTGCTCATATACCTGCCATCTCACTCCAGAAAAATTCAAATAAACTCAGCTGACATACTTCAAGCTAAATATTTTTAAAAGTTCATAATGAAGTGGCAAAACAAGGAAGAAAAGGCTTGGAAATAAAAAGATTAGCTATGTGTATTTTCTGTAGAACCATACTCTTAATTCAACCACCACTCTCGGCTTCCTAGGTAGCAAGCAAACCTCAAGAAACCAAATTCTAAATTTGTATGATGTGACACCATGGAGGTATTCAGCGTTCAGAGCAGCAACATGTTCACTTCTTCCATGCAAGGAGATGCTATGAATGCTTGCAGTAAGGATTTGTTTCCATTAAATCCAAAACAGTAAAATTCATTGCCACAGGAAGTCATTACAACACATATCACAACCATTGCAACATTTCTTCATAGGAACAAGATGGGGTCTCATCCCCTCTGAGAGGGGAGGAACAATTCCTGAAAAAGATCACAATGTAAGAAATTCTCCAAAAGGCCTAACAGCGTGTAAGGCTGATTACCCAGCATTTCACATGCTTCTTCAAAAGGATTACAATACAATATTCTCAAAATCCTCCTTTTTAAATGATGTTTCTGAACAGCAAGGGGAACAGAGGCCTACATCAAAAATAAATAAAAAATTCAATAAATCACTAGTTCCCTCAGACTGAGTCTATTCTGAAGAGGCTGACACCATGTAAATCCATCCAGAAGGAGACACAGTAAAGCCACATCAACGCTTTAGTCTTCTCATAAAATATTGTACATAAGTATACACAGTACACATTGAGAAAAAAGTGTTTCTATATGAATGCCTTTTTTCTTACAGTGGGAAACAATCATGCTTTGCATAGAAAGCTTTTATGGAAAAGACAAATGCAAATTCTGTCATTTATAAATCAGCTTTTCCTAGGAGAAATTGCTATCTGAATCTCCAGCTTGTAATGAGCAATTTCAATTTCCATAGCTAAGCTCTGTATGAAATTATAAACTTCAAGACTGATCCCACCTGAGAATGGACTTATCCAATACCAACACTTTCACTCTACCACTGTGGATCCAGGCACAGAGAGGAAATTCTCAAGAACATAAGCCTGGCCTAAGCAGCATTTATGGTGCTGCATGTACAAGCAAATGGCACACGGGAAGGAGGCAGCACTTTAGGAGCGTGACAAATTTAGCCATGTACTTTCAGAAATTAAAACTGCTGCGCTTAGAAGAAAGCTAAAGTTGCTTTTATAGTTTGCTTTATGCGTTTGTGGCGGTATTCCTTGGGTTTTGTGATTCTTATCTGGCCAGTGCAGGTGAAACGGGGCACACTGAGTATTAAACTGGTTTGGTTTTAATCCTACGTTTGTAACACAGATACAGCGTGAACACCCAGAGAAGTTTGTCAGTAGTGAAATGGACTGGGATAGAAGGAACTACTTTTCCTTCCTTCCTTCGGGCAGAGCTGCACAGCAGAATGTTCAGGGGGACAGGGCAGAAGCTGCACTCTCTTCCCCTGGTGAGGAATTCTGCCCCTCTACAGACACTGCCTCCAGAAGTATCCCAACACGCAGGGCACACTCCTTAGGAAGGTCTTTGCTTTAGAGCCACCATCACCAAGTCTCCTGACAGATGACTACTGAAAAAAAATTATTTATTGACAGCAATTTAGCTGACAAATATTGACATTTGTTCAAAACTCCTTTCAGCGGTTCATTATTTGACCAGCTTCACAGACTGTCCAAATCCAGCAAATAACTCTTTCCACACTTTTTTAACAGATCCTGAAGTCCTGCTTGGGAATAATGATTTTTGTTATTTGACAAGTACACCTGTCAAGGTGAAAGTATTTTGTCTCCACCTTCAGTGTAGTGACACTGCAAAAGCAGAGAGAAGAGCACACATGGTGGCATCTCTAGAGGAGATTCAGGAAGGGCTGTAAACCTTGTAAGGTAAACACCAGAATTCCTGATGCAGAAGTGTTCTAGTTCAAATGAAGACCAATGCAGCATCCACTAGCCCTCTGCCATCACTCCCACAGAGCAAAAGAGCACGGTCACTAATTCTCCACTCAAAGATGATGTGCTTGTGTTGCAAACTTACAGCCTGCTTCCAACCTGGAAGTGGATTTTAGCACACACATCAACCTACAGGACTGTTGTACACACCTAGGGCCTGAAAATAACATTCAGTCCATCCTTACCTCTGCTGGGAGGTACAGAATGAATCTAATTCTACAGTCTGACCCTTTGTGTCATCACTTATCACAGTGCGAGAAACACGCAGGCAATGAAACAGGACAGCTTTTTAGAACAGTCTTGTAAGATGAAGCAATTGCAAAAGCAGCAGGTGAATGAAGCACTTGCACCCCTATTTTAAACCGTGAACTTTTCCTGGTGACACAAGGAGATACTACCAGGGTAAACAAGAAGGAAGCTTTCCACTATGGATAGCCAAGATCAACTATTGTATATTGTAGAGAAAAAAAATAAAAAGTCTAAATATAAAAACTGAAAGGAAACTTACTGGTTTGCATTGCTCTGTCCTTTCACTCCTCCACCTCTACAATTCTAATGTAAAAAAGAACTGGAAAGGCAGAGACATTTTTCTGGGTTGTTACTTCCTCTACCCCTCCTTGCAAAGAATCAGCAAAACAAACTGCTGTACCAACGCACAAACTAAAGCACTCCTTTCTTGTACTTTCAAGTTCAGCCCTTTTTGCCTGAGGAATTCTCTTGGCTCACGGGTTTGATGTCAGCCCTTGATTGTGTTTTGATGTTTCTGCAGATCTACGATTGAGTTCAATTCTCAGCAGCCAAAACAGACATTTGTCATCCTGTATGCATCAAATTTCCTGTGGCGCACTGCCCACTTAATCGTGCAGGCAAGGGGAGCTTTGACGAAGCAAGGGGCTGTCTGCAAGCCACTGTGACCCAGCATGTGTGGAGTCACTTGTAATTACCATTACTCAGAAGGATCACTCAAGGCTTCCCGATGTTGCTGCACACCAGTTCAACCACTCCAGAGTGTCTGAGTAAATATTTGCACGCAACGAGGAGCTGTTGAGAGGGTTCTGTCTACAGCCACAGCCCCCAGCGCATGAAATATTCAGCACATTAAATGTCTCCACTGATGCAGAGTGGTGGGTTTTCACTCTGATTTGATTAGCAGTGATGATTCTTTCATGAGGTGTGACTGTCCTTCCAGATTAGCATCAGCCCAGATTCCATGCAGTAGTCACGGAAAAAAGGAGATGGGAAAAGAGGAGTCTGACATGTTACAAGGGTTACTGTGTAGTCTCTATCAGTTCTGAGATTCCCGGTTTAAGCAAAATGCTAGAGCCTAAATCCTAATTTCATAAAAAGCATTACTATGGGGAACTATAAATTTAAACACAAATGCAAAATTCAAATGTCACAACTAGTGAGAATTAACCAGGAAAAAATGTAAAACAACATGTTTAACTGAAGGAATGTCTTAACAAATAAGACACCAACTCTTTATCCACAAAAAGCTGGAAGCATTTCACTGGAAGACACGCTTCCATACTAAGCATAATGATCATCTCCTAATGAACACTGGAGAACTTATTATTTATACTGACTTAAAATGTAGTTGCATCATTTCTAAAAGTCTGTCACCTAAATACATCTCCTCACTACCCAAGCAATTGGCAATTTTCAATAATGTTGATGTGGCATTGGTTGCATAGCTTTAATATCTATCTATTTTAAACTATTCTCTTATGGTAACATTCCCATATTATTTCTATATTGTAGCAGTGGAGTGAATCTAATGGAAGTGAGCAAATTCTGCAGAAAAAAGCAGTTTACTGGACTGAGTAATGCAGCTAGAACAGAAGAAAAAGGGCTGGTACTCACAAAAGCTATTTTTGTTTGCCAATCTGATCAGCTGCCTTTACCAACCACGGTTTGGACACAGCACTGACTTTGACAAATCGGATTTTAAAAATATTTGAAACTCTGCAGCAAGCATTCTGCCTTAATATGAAAGGCTGACTGTGCACCCACTTAAAAAGCAGAGCACTAACCTCCCTAGTTAAATTTTGGTATGTATGTCAATACTGGCTGCACTGGGGACAAATGAAAAGTCTCTACACAAATGCACAAGCACAGCAAAGAGAAGTTCTGAGGTCTATCAGCCACAGAATTTTCACAGTACATCAGCAGCAGCTATTTAGCACAAGAGGTTTCTCTAGCTGTCACTGAATAGGAAAACTCAACGTGTTCAATAAGTTCTGTTCTCTGGCTCCTCTGTGCAGGCTTGTGTTCAAATAAACCAAAGAGAGAAGGATATCAGTTTCTGAAGATGAGTTATTTTCCACATGAAACAAGTTGTCTCAGAATCTTCTTAGTTTTAAAGCAATCAGAGGCTGAGTTTGAGTTTGGAAGGCCTCAATTGCCATGAGCAAGTCCATCAGCATGGTACCAAAAAAGGACAGCAAGGGGTAGGGCAGAGAGGAGCCCACCTTTGTCACTGCAACCCATGCCCCAGACACAATTCCAGTTTTCCATGCAGCTCCCACTTTAATCGAGGTGACAGGATGCTGCAAGTAACACACAAGAGATACTGTAATTTCCTAGTAGTCCAACAAGCAATTTTCTTTTCTTAATTAGACTAGCAAGTACAATGGCGGAAATTGAACTACACAGGGCTAAATTAAGAAAATTACAGCAGACATCCAGTGCTTCGCTTAAAAGCATTTTAAAACACTATCACTAGTGCAGAATAAACTCCAACAACGCAGAAACGGTAGCATTTCTTGTACTTTCTTCACTTCTAGTATTATGGATTATAGTCCCACTATATGGATTGTAATTGCCTACATACAGACAACTGATGAGAATCCTATTATGTCCCCAAAAGAAAGAATAAAGCCACATGCACTCGCTCCCAGCCACATGCAGATTTCACTCCATATATAAAATGTCATTTAGTTCTCTCTGTATTTTCAGCCAATTCTTTCAGGGCAGATAAAGCACTAGGAACCATTGTTTGCCATTTCCTCAATCTTCAGAACAGTGCAAATTTGGCTAAGTGTACATTTTTCTGAGCACACCAGGTGAGGTTTGCTTGCCACAGTGGCAGAGTTCATGGAAACATGAAACCTTTTGTGCCAGAGCAGGACTTTGACCCTTAATTATCTGAGGCATGATTTGAAGGCCTATTATAGCAAATGCTCTCTTCCACGCATTTAGGCAAGGAGCGTTAAAACTGTGAATGAAACGTTTCTGCCGAGATGAGACCCACGTCTATGAACCCCACTTTTCTCTAAACTGGCACCTGCAACCTGTGGTATCTGCAGAGCACTTGGTTAAACCATTCTCAGTGCTCTCCTTCCTTGGTACCACTGGTGCAGGGACAGCAGCTCACCCTGGAACAGATAAAATCCATAGTTATTCCATACCACCTAACACTCAGATATATCATCATTCACATAAGAAGCTTCCCAGAACACACAACACTGGGTCTGCTCTGTAGAAATAGCTACAGAAATGCCAGCAATATCAGCAATCACTAATGATGACAAATGGCAGGCCTGGAAATTCTACAAGATGCCAGTTTCTCATAAACTGCTGAATGTCTGCTTTCTGGTAAGGATGCCCCCTTGCACTGTCTCTGAAAAACCAACAGGCAAAGAAGAAGGTACTTCAAATTGCTGGAGTAGGAAGCAGAGTACGTAGGAGCAGCTTGGGCCACTGGAGTAGAAACACAAAAATGCTGTCTAGCAGAATGAATCAGGGAGAGCAAATAAACTGAATCACGCAGGAAAAGTTTCCCAAAGATTTCACGGTCTGAAACACACCGATCACTCTAATAGATTGTGTGAATATTATTGAATTTTTTTATAAAAATTGAACAAGTATTTGTAAGATTTTTGTCATCCAGTTTTACCAAACTTAAAAAGTTTTTTAGCTTGGTTAGAAAGGATGGAGTACCTGCAGAAACTTCTCATATCCCTCTTCTTTCTTATGGTGCTCTGAAAATTCATTTATAACAGATAGGCTGGATGTTCCAATTTCTATTGAGGCACGTAGCTTATCTTGAGGGGCTGTTTAATAAAAATGCAACACTCCAATGATAAAATGCTACTAAATAATTTGTATTCCAACATTATGTAAGCTTCAACACAGGGTTATAGTTTATACACACTGAATAGGGTGAGCCAATAGATTACAGAAATCTAAGACTCCATAAACCAGCGAGTTAATTCTCCACATATGCAGGGGTACACATGAGCTCAATGGCATTAAAAGCCACAACAGATAAAAGTGCATTTCCTGGAAAGCAATATCCAGATGCTGAACTACTTAAAAAACCAATAAAACAACACCAAAATGAGCTACAGCTGGAAAGGCTGAGTGGCATCCTGATTCTGACCAAGCTGCTTTTGCTGTTGCTATTTTACGTCAAGTCAAAAATCCAAACTAAATAATAATAAGCAAATTAACAGGCACACTGGATACATCACTTGTTCCTGAAGTACAAGGCAATCACCATATAACCCTTTCCAGCCATAAAGTGCTCTTGAATTTAAAAAGAAAAAAACCAAAACAACAAAAAACACCAAACCACATACACATAACAAATAACCTCAATGTAAGCAATCTTAATGCTCTGATACAATTTGATTTTGAGATTTTGTGTTTCAAAAGGCAAAGACAAGCACATCTCTGCTCTCAGTCTCTGACAACCTCTTTTGTTTCTTTGTGAAATTTCTAATGTGAATATTAAAAATTAATTATGTTGGTGTCATATGAAAATGTAATGAACAGATTTAAAACTAATTTTTTTTAAATCCTTTAAAATATCTCAAACTAACTCTTTATAAACAGCATCACTAGCTCTTTAATGCATATACATCAAAAAGTTTTGCCACTGGAATAAAGTCAAGAAGTGGAGTAGAAACACCAGCCTGGGGGATAAAAGTCAAAAAATAGGATTAAAAATTGAGAGGAACAAAATAAAACACAAAAAAAGTCCCCAAACTCTACTACTACTATATACCCTTCTGTTGGGCCAGCCCAACTTCTGAGGTTATCTAAACCTTCCTAATTAATACAGGTCTAAGAGAGAATTTTACTTCATTTTGCATCGAGCCTTCACAGACAAACTTTGCAAGTGGAGAAGAACAAAAGCAGTTTGGGGGGGGGAAAAAAAAAAAGTTGAAAACTCAGATTAATTCTTGGAACCCTCTGAACATGAAAGATTTGATGTTTGCAAGATACCAGGCACCACAGGGCGGGCCTATTTCTCCAGTAATTTACATCAAATTTAACCTTATCAGTATTCAGGACCAACTCTAATACCGAGAAGAAACATGCAACAGAAATAGGAGAAGAGGCGCTACAAGGAAAGCAGCGAGGAAGAAAAGCACATCATGTCTTAATTGAACTGAGGATGAGACAGGGAAGGCTGCTATGGCCTGGAGCTACGGGAAAACACTTCTGATGCTGCAGCATGCATGCCAAGCAAGGTGGAGACTCCCCAATACCTGTCACTGCTCGAGGACAGCTTTGGCAGCCCGCAAAGCACAGCAGCTGCTGAGCGCTTGTTAAAGTTGAATGAATAATTTGCCACAAAC
Organism: Pardalotus punctatus; assembly: GCA_013400915.1. Lineage (NCBI taxonomy): Eukaryota > Metazoa > Chordata > Aves > Passeriformes > Pardalotidae > Pardalotus > Pardalotus punctatus. The sequence goes on along the minus strand of VZTX01021184.1, from coordinate 3,692 downwards.
AATACGTCTGACGAACTTAGCTTCTGTCTTTTCATCGTGTTCCTAGAATACTGTGAATGGAATTGCATTATTCAAATGTAGCCAAATTTCTCTGCAGCGTTTCCCCGCGTAGAGCTCAGCTGCCAATATTCAGAGGGTGGCTGAGCTGTGTTCAAAAAAGATTATCTGGGATTTTTCCCTTTCCTGACTGGATGAACAAATGTAACCTACTTCTGAAAACAGACATGCACGAGTATTTAAAAATTGATTTCCATGAGTAACTGGGCATGTGACACATTCAGTGAGGAAAAAGAAATGGGATTTGGTAAACATGAGTAGGACTCCCTTGCACACCAAGAGTTAAGCTTACTGTACAATTTAACTACACCAAAACAAACACACATTACTATATGCTGAAGAAAGATCTGTCTCGTAAAATTCATATTTTCTGGCTGTTCATGAAATCCAAAAATTAATAAAACTTTAAGCAATTAAGTTGAAATATTTAAGCTAACATTTAAGGCTGCCTACATTCATTTCATTGTACAACACTAAGCCAGATCCCACTAGCGTTATAAAATTGTGTTACCTGTCTTGGTAAAACACTCAGTCATTTATAACTACCTAAAAAAACCCGCAGAACTTCTCTCCCGTTGTCCCCAGGATCTGCTTCTCACACAGCACAGCGATGAGAGCACCATTACTGAAATGAAGATGCTGGCAGCCATCCAGGTGCCAGTAAGAATACAGCGGGTATTACTCACCCATTCCTTGTGTGCTGTAATCTGCCAGTTCTAAAAACAGAAAATTCCCAGCAGTGCTTGTTCCCTCCTTTTGATGCCAGATTCTTTTGTAAACCGCTGTCATCTTAGATTAGCAGGAGCATTATTTATTTTGTAATTCCCTGTTGGTATTTATTTTTCTTATTCTCTAATGGGGACCTTTGAGATGGCTGCTCTGCCCCGAGAGCCTCAAGTACAGCAAATGAGCACCAAGAATCGCTGCCACCTTGAACTCAGCTGAGTGCAAACCAGGCCTAAGAGCCAATCTTTGGCGTTTCTTGACCTGTGGATGATGTGGCAGCCTTTCAAAGCCAAGGCTGGGCAATAATTTCAGACAAACATTCTAGGCATTAGAATATTATCACTTTGGATGGTGATTTGACTGCAGACATCAGTTTTGCACTCCCCAAGCCTACAAAAGCAAGGCAAAATGCAGAGGGGTTTTGGAGAAGCTGGCAGACATCAGCCAAAGCCAATTCATTAGAGAAAGGCAAATGGAATAAGGATTCTGGGTTTAATTTTAGGTGCCAGGTTACATTTCCTGTTCTGTTCCTGAACACTGGGTCACCCTCAGCAGAAACACTTTTATTCCTTTGTAGCCTCTCTTCTATAAGGACTGGCTTGGTCCCTTGCCTTAAAGACTGTGAATTTCAAAGTTATTTTGCGATAACACTAGCTGGTACAAGCAAGAAACTTTTTTGTGATCTTGAAAAAAGCTGTGCTGGCAAAACCAAGCCATTTTTAGTGTTGAATATTCTCTTTGCTAGGGCATTAAAATCATCTGTTACTTGAAATATCAAGTATTTGATATTCCCCTGGGAATAAAGGGGTCATATGAGGAACAGGCTTTTCTGCATCCACAGTCTCATCTGCTGGATCACTCCTCTGGTTTATAAAATTACTGAGTCCACAAAATTGGCGCTACCGCAGCTCTGGAGGCTGCAGTAACCCTTCTGCACTCTCTGCAAAAGTAATTTTCTGCTTACCTGTACAAAGACATATATCCCGACACTGACTCTTTAAAAAGCTGTTATTTTGCAACCATGTGATATCTATTTTACATATTATTTGCTTCTTTCCCTTGACTGTGTATTTAATACAGTGAGAAAGTGACCACACCATTGATGAGGCACCAGATCCTCCCTGTCCCATGCATGCATATTACTCTTCAAGTCCACGAATGCATAAACACAGATTCCTTAACTTTTCAGATTCCACATTAGCTTTCAAATCATCACGAACTAAGGAAAATAGTTTTTAATAGCACAACATCTAAAAAGCCCAAAAAAAACCTGGCATCAGATAAATACTCCTAAATAAACTAGCAATAAAGTGCCTTATGTTGTGGTAACTCCTTGTCCTCCAAAATTTCTACAAATATTTACTCCAGTGTTTTTAACATTTTCAATAAATACATTGTACACAAGTAAAATATAAGTGAAATATAGTAGAATATGCTATGGCCATGAACCTCACATTAAAGAGAGCTCAGTACAAACTCCAAGAATTCTGGCAGGACATGCTCTGTAAATCACATTGCCTGATCAGCTCCAGACTCAAAATCTATTTTTTCTCTCTCTCTTCACCCCCGCCCCTCCTGTTACAGCTGTCCATAGCATTCCAGTGCTGACCAGGAAAGTGAAGAGCAGATCAAGCACTGCGGTGAAAGCTCAGAGAACAGAGACCCTTCCTCAGTTTCACACTGGAGCCTGGGTCACCCCAGCCCCTCAGCAAAGCTCACCTCCTGGCGCTGTTGATCCTCAAAATCACAGAATCGATGAGATCGTAAAGAGCCTCTGAAGGCATTGAGTCCAACCTCTGACTGAACAGCATCATTTCAACCAGACTACGGGCACTGACTGCCATGTCCAGTCTTTCCTCAAAAACCTTCAGGGATGGGGACACTGCCGTCTTCCTGAGCAGCCCACTCCAATGTCTTACCACCCTGTATGGAAGAAATTCTGCCTAATGTCCAATCTGAACATCCTCTGGCACAGCTTGGGGCCATGTCCCCTGTCCTGTCGCTGATTGCTGAAGAGAACCTCGCCTGTCTCATTTCAGGGAGATGTAGAGAGCAATAAGATGCTCCCCGAGCCCCTTTTTTCCAGGCTGAACAACTCCAGCTCCCTCACGGGACTTTGCCCCGGCCCCTTCCCCAGCTCTGCTGTCCCTGCCTGGAGACGCTCCAGCCCCTCACTGCCCTTCCCGAACTGCGGGGCCCAGAACGGGACACAGCCCCTCAGTTCCCCAGCCGTGCCGAGTACAGGATAAATTCCCGAGGCGTGAGCTCGGTTCCTGGAAATTCAAAGCGTTACAAGTGGCAGCACAAAACTGTGTTACTGCTACACATCCTAGAGCATCACGGGGCGCTCAGAAGCTACAGCCATCCCCCGTTCCGCAGCGCCAGCTGAGGCAGCGCTCCTGCCTCTCCCCCCAGCTGCACCCACCTCCAGCATCCGAGCGACGCTCGGGAACACAAATTCCGTCCCGCAAAGCCGGGAGGAGCGGCCGGGAACGGGCGGGACGGGCGGCACCGGCACCGGCACCCGCGGCTCCCCCTGAGGGCCCGCGGGGCTCCGGGCCGGCCCCGCCCTCAGCGCACCTGGGCCCGGGGCGCGGCCGTGGCCGGGTGTGCTCCGCCGTGAGGGAGCGCAGCCACGGCCGGCTGTGGGANGCGCTGCTGATCCTCGTGGGGCCCCTCAGCCACAGAAACACTCATTCCGGCCGTGGGAGCGCTCCTGATCCTCGTGGGGCCCTCAGCCACAGAAACACTCATTCCGGCCGTGGGTGCCCTCCTGATCCTCGTGGGGCCCCTCAGCCACAGAAACACTCATTCCGTCCGGCTGGGAAAGGGCTCCGAGTCCAGCGTCGAGTGCCACCTGTGATCACCGCCTGGCACTGAGGGCCACCCTAAACACCTCCAGGGATGGT
>VZTX01021183.1:0-11613 GCA_013400915.1 Pardalotus punctatus | reverse complement strand
CCAGGCTCACTCTCGCCCGCGCACGGGCCTCGCTAGGGCTGCAGCTCCCCGCCGCCGGCACGGGGCGCGGCGCCTGGGAAACGCGGCTCCTCCAGCCCCCAGGTAAGCGGGGCTCCCGCGGGCCCCGGCACGGCCACCGCCTGCCCAGCGCTGCAGAACCTTCTCTTTCCCCCAGGTACCAGGCTGAAGCTGCCGTCGCCTGCCAGGTCCAGGCTTCAGCGTGTCAGCGGGGCTTCGCAGCAGGCACAGCCGTCCACCCGTCCCAAACCCGCCCCCCGGGACAGAGAGATGAAAAGTAATTCTGCACCTGCCAGTTGCCTCACGCGAAGTAGGGAAGCGTGTGAGTTAGGGTGCTGCATCTGGAAGGGAGAAGTGGGGGGGGCTTGGGCTGCAGCCTGGCCGGGGTCAGAGCATGGAGAGTGGGGAGTCCATGGCAGTGGCACAGGTAGGAGCCTAGGAAATGTCCTTATACCCCAAGGGATGTGTTAACACTGTCTGGCCTCTCCCCAGTGTGGGCTGGCAGCCTTTCGATTTTGGAGCCCTCACCCCATGGTTTTGTAGGGTCACGGGGTGCTGGTGCCCATGGGCCTAGGACAGGCAGCCTGGCTGAGCCCCGGGCTGCCTGAAGAGGGTGTGATGGACCTGCTTTGGAATAGCAGCCTCTGTGCTTATTGTCCACCACAGCTGCTGTCAAGGCTGGGAGTTGTAAACAGCCCTCCTCAAGGCTCTCTACAGCAATTCCTACCTTGGCTTCCCGCTCCTCACTGCGGCCTCCGGGAAAAGTGGCTTCATCCAAGCGTTTTTGCCTCAGTAAGGGTGAGTCTTGGCAGAAGCCTCAGAGGCTGCAGAGTTGTGGGAGAGGGGAGCTGCTGCCATGGGAAGAACACTCACATCTTGGCTGCAGGGTCAAAGCTGATCCTGGGGAAAGGATTAGAGCTCATGCTCACAGGAGGGGAGGTGAAGAGCAGAGCAAACAAGGCTAGGTGAAGTCACTTCCCTCTTTTGCTGGAGAGGCACCCAGCAAAGAGGTTGAACAAATCTGGTGCTAGAGCTCATGCATAGGAGAGGGAGTGGCCACGGTCAGTCAGGGCACTTTCTTACAGGGATTGATGCTCTTTGTTTTCTTTTCCTGGGTCTTACTTCAGGATCAACTACACAGGAGCTGGTATGCAATAGGACCCAAGACCTGAAGGAAAATGGTGAGAGCAAAGAAACGCTGGTTGCAGAAGGGACCATCTTGGGAGCAGGTGAGCAGTATGGAGGTGTAGACTCTTGCCTCATGTTGGGGAGAGTGTGGAGAAACATGGGCAGCTGCTTCTTAGGCAGCGCTGCTCCCCAGCTGGGTCCTGGCTGACCAGGTATGCTGAGGGTGCTCCAGGCTGTGCTGCAGGCAGGGGGTGCTGCCTTTGCAGGAACTGCAGCTGGGCAGCCTGCAGTCTTGAGCCCTACAGAGGGAGGGGAAGTGAGGAGGCTGTCCCCACCTTGCTGGGACAGCCCTGTCCTAGCCTGCCTGGGGCAGCTGCCTGCCCTGCCTGTGAGAGCAGACTCCTATCAGGAGCCCAGAGGTTCTGGGAGCAAGGCCATGCAGGAGCACTTTCTCCCAGCAGCACCCATACAGGCTAAGCCAGCAGCAGCTGTTGGGCTGGAGGTGCTGGCAGACCTCTGACTCTCTTGGACAGGTTCTGCCTTTCCCTGGTCTGGAGCAGCTCTGTGGCCAGGTTGAAGAGTGGCCGAGGATGACAGGCTTCTAGTGTGACACCTCTCTTCACAGGTAAGACTAACCAGACATGGGTGTGTGGGGAGTCCTCTTTGTCCAGCGAGTTGGCCCCTGGCCTGACTTCAAGGTGTGAAGATGCAGTCGCTGCTAAGCAGGTAAGAGCCAGCTGTGTCCTGGCACCATGGAGCACTGTTCAGCCTCTGGCTTGGGCCAGGTATGCAGGAGGTGGGAGATTGACAGCCCCATGTCTCATCATTTCCTGGCTGACATCTGAGTTGTTTCAGCCTTTCCCTGAGGTTTACACAAGACTATGTCCAATTTTTATGGCTTTACCACCTCTCCAGTGCTCAGGGGACAGCAGGCTTCTGTCCAGTTAGATTTTCTAAGGGCCTTTTGAAACATGCAAACCTCCTGTGGCTTGTGTTATCAGTTTTATATGTCCTGACATGTAGGACATGGCCCCAGGATGGGGTGAGCAGAGCCTGCAGCAAGATGAAGCTCCAAGTTAGGAATCTCCTACCTGCAAAATAAGTTTGTGCGTTTTCCAGCAGCTTTAGGGCTCTTCACTCTGTGGCTGCAGCCAGCCAAAGGCGTTCTTGTTACCCATGGGTGCTGGCAGATGCTTGCTACAGTGGCTCCTTTGCCAGGCACTGCTCCTGTGATAGACATGCCTTGGCAGTGGTCCCTAGGGTGCTGAGCTTGGAGTGTTGGATGTGCTATGGCTGTGCTGCAGTGGGGGTGACAACTCCCTGCATCACACTTACACCCTGGTCTTGCCAGTCTGCAGGTGATCAGCTGTCCCAGGAACTGGAGTATGTGAAGAAAGAGCTGGAGCGAGTGAAGGGAGAGCTTGGTATGTGGAGCTGGCTGTTCTGAGGACTGCAGGACACCTGCAATCCAGGTGACATCCCCTGTGCTTGTACCTGGAGCCCAGGGCCTGCAGCTCCGTGGGAATGAGGCTGGCTTCTTGTCTAGGGGGTAGAGCAGGATCTCAGCTGCTGCTTTAGAGAGTCTGGGGGTGAGGTATTTAGCATGGTCAGAGCACACACCTTTTTGCCTCCTGTCTGCAGCTGACAAGACTGCCCAGTGTGAAGCCTATCAGCAGACAATCTCCTCCTTGCAGGCTCAGCTCAGAGCAGCAGGTATGTTCTCTCAGTGTGGTGAGCCCTTGCCTCTGGGCAAGCTGCAGGGATGCTCTGGTGATCCCTTGCCAGTGTAACTGAGGGCTTCCAGGTGGAAGGGACACAGCTAGTGGTCTTTCCCAGGGGTTAGGTGTTGAGTGCCAGAAGCACTACTGCTTTGATGTTGCTATTGCTTCCCAGGAATCTGTCTGAAAGATGCAGCAGTGTTTGACAGTGGTGACCTGGGAAGAGACTAACAGCTGGGACACGGGGACAGACAACAGCCATTGTCCAGCTGTGTGAGCCTCTGGGCCAGCGATATATGTAGAGCTCTTGAATGAATTAATTTTCTAACTTTTTGTATTTAAAATAAAGGTGTCTTTTGCAGTAGAGCTTGCTGTCTGTGTGGGTAGAGACAGTGCCCAGTGCTGCCCACTGATCCCCAAAGTACTTGGCACACAGGGCAGGTCTGCGCTTGGCTGTGGCTGGTTTTGCTCAGCCAGAGACTTGAGGTCTGTTGCAAGGAGTTGGGTGCTGGTGGATGGAGGTACAGTGTGGCTCTGGGGAAGTGTTCCTGGACAAACCTGGGGCTTCCAGGTGGGCTGCTTGAATGTGTAGTAGTGGTGGGCAGCTTTATGGGCAGGTTTCTTCCTTAGACCAGCTTCACACTAGATGTGGGGAAAGCCAATGCTGGCTGAAGGCACATTACGCTTCTGCAGCCTTTGGTTCGCAACACCTGATGTTGCAAGAAGGTTTCTGGGAATTGACAGATCATGATGTCATCTGCCCCCTCACTGTTCCAGGCACCCAGTGTCTGCTTGTCTGGGACAGGGTGACCCTGCTTGGAGTCCTGCTGTGCCCGTGGTGCTGCCGGCCCTACCTGAGAACACCCATGGTGATGGTGCTGCCCAGCTTGGTCCTTGCCTACAGCTGGCAGGCCTGGAAGGAGCGGGAAGTGTCTGGGTAGTATCAGCCATGCCTCTTGGGCTTGATCTTACTTCCTGCCGAGGGTCAGGGGGTGGAAGGGGCGTTGCTCTCTGCAGTTCGGCGATGCTGGGAAGCGTGGGGGAGAGCCTGCGTCATTGCCTGTAAAAAGCACGAACTGGTGTTTCCATCACCGTGAGGTCACCGCAGCATGCCGCGTGTTTCCATCGCAGCATCTCCCCGGCCTGCATGCCTCCGGGGAGGCGGGGAAGGCAGCTGCCTAGCGCTCCTGCCTGCTCTGCTCTGCTCTGCAAGCGACTGGAAAGCCTTTTGCCTCGAGAGTGGCGCCAGAGCAGAGCATTGCCAGTGATGCCGGCGAGGGGCTGGCTCACCTCCCTGCGAGCTGCCACTTCGAATGGCGCTCACGACTGCATGCTGGAGACTATGGTGCTAGTTCCTGCCTCTCTCCTGGCTGCCAAACAGTTCTCCCAAGACTGACGTTTCCCATCTCTTAGGCTGCCTGTTGCTCCCAGAACTGAGGAGGCTGTAGCAGAGCATACGGAGGTCGGGGAAGAGTCGCCCTACAGACCTCGCGCGGAGCTCTGCTCGCAGCCCCTATAGCAGGGCTGGCCTCCCCTCGCTCCCAGCCCCGGCGGGGCAAAGCCGGGGTAGGCTCTGTTCTCATGGCACATCTGGACTCGGGGGACCCTCAGCCCCCACCTCCGTGGCCTTTTCCGAGAGAGCACGGTGCTTTACCCTGTTCTCGGAGCTGTCGCCCGCAACAGCCGCCCTCGCGATGACCGAGCCGTGACTCGCCCCGGTACCCCGAGTTGCTTGAATTTACATTTCCCTAAAGTCTGCGCGGGAAACCGGGCGCGGCTGGGGCTGGGCGGGGGCGGGCTCTCCCCCGTTCCCGCTTTGCTTCTCTCCCGCCTCTTGCCCTCGGGCGGCTCTTCGTAGAGGTTGCTGAGCGCTTGTTTCCGCCTCCGATTGGTGCTGCTCCGTCCGCGAGAGAGTCTGGTCCCCCTCTAAGCTCTCGGTGGCGGCTGCGAACTGAACTGAGTTCACCTGAAGGGGATTGCACCGGAGCGAGCCGAGCCGTACCGAGCCGAGCCGGAGCGAGCCGAGCCGTACCGAGCCGCGCCGCTGGTGAGTGGGACCGGGAGAGGCTTGGCACAGCCGATGCCTCTGTTGCATCATCTACCGCCTGCCGCACGTGGCAGGTCCTGCCGCCCCCTGTTCGGGTTCTGCCATACCTGGGCCATCACCGGATTCCCCGGCGGGAGGAAGCCTGACTAGCATTCTTCGGGACCGGTGATGCCCCCGCAGGGGCTGGGGTGGTAGTTCCGAGCTAACGCCCCCTGGCACCTACCCCAAGTCGCGGCGGGGTGCGATGGCTGCCGGGTTGCACTGGGCACCGGGATGCAGCGGGGGGCTCCTGCTGCCTCTCGACTCCTTGCTTCTCCTCTCCTCTACCCTTGTGGAGCTTGCGTCGGGTATTGGATATCCTTGGAACAATTGAGCAGTACTGGGGAAGGCAGCTAGAGTTGTCCAGGTAGTGGTTGAGGAGGGTCCCAGTGCTGGGGCACTTGTTCCCTTGAAACCTGGACCAGAGGCTGCCTGGGCTGGGACAGCTCCTGGGGGCCAAGGCTGAATGTGACACTTGCCAGCTTGGGAGGAAGTTTATCAAGAAGCAGGATGGTTTGCTGGTTATGGGGAAGCAGCCAAGTTGTGGCTGCCTCTGTAATCCTGATAATCCTTCTATGGAAAAGGGTCACAAAGTTATCTTTGTGTACTTACACTGATACATGCAGTGCGGTGTGCTGTCCTGGGCATCTGGATGGAGCATGTTCCCTTTTCCAATGAAAGGAGAGGCCAGCAGGGAGAAGGCACTGATGAGGGGGTGGCTCAATGCTGGGCAGAGGTGCCACCTGTGGCCATGGGCACTGGGAGCTGCTTTAATTGCAACTCCTCTACACTTGATGCGTGCTTCACAGGTTGCTTATCTTTGGAACTTTTTGGGGATGGGTGGCTGCTGTGACCAAGAGGAGTGGTGATGTCACAGGTTCAGGGTAATTACAGCCTGCTTAGCTTGCAGACTGCTCACCAAGTACTGTTAGCAAGCAAGGGGGTTGCTGGGGTCCATGTCCATGTGTTTGGTTATGCGTCCCTGTATAGAATGTGCTGCAGATGTTGAAAGCGAAAGAGGAATGACATCCAGTGAGTCAGCCCAGCCTGCCAAACCCTCTGCTGGAGGAGTTCTTTGTCTCCACATCATTGCTGCTGTGCACACCCATATGCCAGGCTGGAGGGATGTGCCAGCAGTCACCTTTGGGCTGAAGGATCTCCAGACTGCCAAGACTGGGAAACAGTAGACAAGCTTTGGGACATGCCTAGGGGCTCTGTGGTTGAGACCACACAGGGCTTGAGCAATGAGATTGTTTCCCACCATGGACACACTGGGTTCAGGAGTGTGTGCAGCTGCACAGTGCTTTGGAGGGTGCCACCACCACGGTCTCTGACCAACCAGTGTGGCAGGGGTGTGGTGCCAATGGGTGAGCTGGGAGCAGGCTCTTGTGGGCATCACTGGTTGCCCTGCCCCTTGCAGTGTCAGTCCTGCTGCCTTAAGTACACTGAGCTTCACACTTTCCTTCTCTTGCAGGGCTTTTGAGCAGCTAAGCATCACCAAGGAGAGGACAAGATGTTGGGGGAAAAAATGGCCAATATTGGGAAGAAGCTGATTCGCCGGCGCCTTGTGGATCTGAGCTCCGAAAACACACATTTTGCTCGCTGCCTCTCAACACTGGACCTTGTATCCCTTGGGGTGGGCAGCACCCTAGGGGCTGGTGTGTACGTGCTGGCTGGAGAGGTAGCAAAGGAGATGGCTGGTCCTTCAATTGTCATATGCTTCTTGGTGGCTGCTTTCTCATCGGTACTGGCTGGTCTCTGCTATGCAGAGTTTGGGGCCCGTGTCCCCAAGGCCGGCTCTGCCTACCTCTACAGCTATGTCACCGTTGGTGAGATCTGGGCTTTTATAGCCGGGTGGAACCTCATTCTCTCCTATGTGATAGGTACGAGGCCAGGCAAAATGCTGGCATGTGTGCCTGGGCTCCTTCCAGCACCATGCTGGCAGCATGGAGGGCTTTGTGGGGGCAGTGTATGGTGCTGTGGGGGCATGGTGTGGGGTGGGATCAGCAGGGAGGTGGGTGCTCAGGTGTGGGTGGCTGGTGCCAGTCTGCCCTGAGCTTGGACTAATGTGCAGATTTGCCATTGACCAGGTACGGCCAGTGTGGCTCGAGCCTGGAGTGCAACATTTGACAACATCATCGGCAGCCACATCTCCACCTTCTTTGCCAACAAGACCACAATGCACCTACCAGGAGTGCTGGCTGAGCGTCCAGATTTCTTTGCTTTAATCTTGATTATCTTGCTTACTGGTGAGTGTGTAGGAGCGGCTCCATGGTACCATGGGTGATGGCATGGGAGCCTGATGGGTCCCCACTCACCTCTTCTGTCCCCACAGTACTGCTGGCCTTTGGTGCCAGCGAATCTGCCCTTGTGAGCAAAATCTTCACGGCGGTCAACCTATTAGTGCTGAGCTTCGTCATCATCTCTGGCTTCATCAAGGGAGACATCAAGAACTGGCAGATTTCAGAGAAGGACCATGTCAACTGCTCGCAGTCAGACTCACCAGATGACATGTAAGGAGAGCAACCGTGCCAGGCCAGGGTCTGGTGCAGGGCAGGCATAGGCCCTGCTGTCCTAGCACCCTATGGCAGTAGCTTTCCTCCCTTTTTTCCAGGAAAAAAGCTTTTGGCTTTGGTGGGTTTGTCCCCTTTGGACTGGAAGGGATCCTGACCGGCGCTGCCACCTGTTTCTACGCCTTCGTGGGCTTTGATTGCATTGCCACCACAGGTGGGTGAGGGTGGCATGGGCGTTTTCCCTTGCACAGCAGCAGCTGGCTGGGAGCTGACGGGGAGGATGCTCCGTGGTGTGGGAAAACAGCTGGTCTCACTGCTCGTGGGAGGTTTCCCTGTGGAGTCTGTGTCTTCAGCTGGGCCAGACGAAAGGGCTCAGAGCCTGCCCTGCCGCAGGAAAAGTGGCTCATTACACCACATGGTGGGAGCAGGGATGCACCCTGCCTGTGGAGGCAGCTCCCAGAGCAGTGGGGAGCCTTTTGACTGCTGAGCCGAGGCTGCTACAGTGCTGGGAATTGCTGGTGCCTCCTAGATATTTCCCAGCCTCAAGGAGCCTTTTTCTAAATGACTGGATTCATGCAAAACTGCTGCTTCCTGGAACACAGGCAGCTCTCTTAATTTCCTGTCATTACCCCAGAAATCTGCTTAGTGGGTGGCTGGTACAGGCTGTTCTGCCTGACCTCCCTGCCTGTTCCACCCTGCCCCCAGGGGCTGCCCAGCAGCCTCCTCCTTTCCTCCTGCCCAGCCCCTTCCTGCGAGCATGGTGCAGCACACCTTTGCAAAGCTGAGGTGCTCAGAGGACCTCCTTTCAACAGGCTCTGTAGGGAGAGGGAGCTGCTGGTGGGGGAGAAGGGCTGGCATGGCCAGGGAGGCTGCAAGCCCAGGCTGCCAGGCAGCTGAATCCCTTCTGCCAGTGCAGCAGCATGGCCAGGGACCCTTCCTCTCCAGCAGCCCCTGCTTGCTGCTCCCCAGTCCTGTGCTGCCCTGGAAAGTCCCTCCTCTGGCTCATCCCCTGAGGGTACTTGCCCCATGCTGTGTGGTGGAGGGAGGCACATGTGACCCCTTGTGTCTGCACAGGGGAGGAAGCCAGGAACCCACAGCGCTCGATCCCCATTGGCATCATTTTGTCCCTCTTCATCTGCTTTGTGGCTTACTTCGGGGTCTCTGCATCCCTGACTCTCATGGTGCCCTACTTCTGCCTGAACAAGAGCAGCCCTCTGCCTGAGGCTTTCAAAGCAGTCGGCTGGGAGCCTGCCCGCTACGCCGTTGCTGTTGGCTCACTCTGTGCCCTCTCCACCAGGTAGGACTGGCTCTGCTCCTGGCAGTGCCTGGCACAGCACAGGGACCAGCAGCATTCATCCCGGCTGGCCTGGGGATTTGGTCTGTGCAGCTGCTATCCTGCTCCTGGCACAGACCCTTCCCCTTCTGGGTGGTAGGTGTGGTGGTAGGTGCCTAATCTCTCTCCATGGCAGCTTGCTGGGCTCCATGTTTCCCATGCCCCGAGTGGTCCATGCCATGGCAGAGGACGGGCTGCTCTTCAAAGTCTTCTCCCAGATCCACAGTCGTACAAAGACCCCTGTGACAGCCACCATCGCCTCGGGGTTCTTCGCAGGTAAGGCTCCCAGCCACCTCCTCACACTCAGCCCTACGTCAGTCTGGAGCCATGCTCATGTTGTGTGTCCTCATTGCAGCGGTGTTGGCCTTCCTGCTTGACCTGAAGGATCTGGTGGACCTCATGTCGATTGGCACGCTGCTGGCCTACTCCCTGGTGGCGGTGTGTGTGCTCATCCTCCGGTGGGTGACTCCTCGTGGTTGGCGGTGCCAAGGGTGGATGTTCCTTACATCGTCCTGAGGGCTTGTAGCCACAACTTTTTTCCAGGGGCATGCAGCCTGGGGAAATATCAAGCCCCCAAGATGGAGGCTGCTGACCAGAGCCTGTGTGTGTCTCTGGCCATATCCATGGAGTGGCTGCCATGGGGCTGCTGCCGGAGTAGCAGGGATATGAGGGTTCTGCCCACTGTTCCCTTGGGCTAGGAAGTTTCTTCGGGTCTGTTGCAAGCTTGTCTTACCTGCTCAGGTACCAGCCCAGACAGCTGAACTCCCCGCAGGCCATGGAAATGCTGGAGCTGAATGGGAACGAGGAGGAGAGAGTGATCATGAACCCCACCATCACTGCTGCCAGTGCCCAGCACAAAGAGACGTTGTCCCTGGCGATGCTCTTCAACCCGCCTGGGGACACTCCCACTGCACTCTCGGGGTGCATTGTCTATGTCTGTGTCGCGCTCATTGGTGAGTGAGTGGGAATGGGCAGTTGGTGTTGCCTCCTGCCAGGGGCTGGAGTGTTCTGGCTTGTCTCTGCAGAGCTGGGAAGGGATGGAGAGCATGCCAGGCAGAGGAGAGGAGCCAGGCAGCACAGGTTGCCAGCTGCTGTTGGCAGTGCCAGCAGGCGCCAAGCCCTGAGCAGGGTGCCAGGTGCAGGGTACAGCTGTGGTTTGGGGTGTGTGGAGGTTGTTGGAGGACACAGATGTTAAGCCAGGGATGTGCAGGTGGTCATGGGGGATCCCTGTGATGAGCCTGGCGCATGCTGGCCACCAGCAAGGGCAGTCCCCAGCCCCTTGAGAGTGCTTGGGCTCAGCCAGCGAGGTTTGATCTATCAATGGCTCCATTGTACAGCCAGAATGGGGTGGTTCAACCAGGTCTGAGTAAGCATCAGAGCTGGGTCCAAGCCTAGCCAAGTGAGCTGGGTCCAAGCCTAGCCAAGTGCAGGCTCCCTGCAGCTTGCTGGTCTGGGAAGTGCCTGCGGCAAAGTATTTTCCTGAGGCTTTGGGGTGGGTGTTGGAGACAGCGTGTGCTGGACCCTTACCTGACCAAGAGGAGTGGGTGCCTCAGCCCAGCCCACCTGTTGGTGAGGCTCAGGGTTCCAGGGAGGCTGTGTGCAATGCAGTCCCCTGACTACCCCCTCTCTTGCAGCCACACTGATCACAGTCATCTGCGTGGTCCTGACCCTCAATGTGGCCGTGCTGAAGGACGCTAACGTGGGCTATGTCGTGGTTCTGGTGCTGCTCCTTGTGGCTCTGCTCATTCTCACCATCATCATTTGGAGGCAGCCACAGAGCAACACACGGTTAAACTTCAAAGTGAGTGCAGCCCTCTCCAGCTTGGCGTCTGCAGCTGCATGGACTCCAACAGGATCTGGGCATTGCAGGGTTTGCCAGGGCTTGCTGCCAGGCAGTCACCAAGGAAAGCCCAGGGCATCCCTCTGAGGTGCAATCCCCAGTGTGGAAGTGCCTGGGTGCTCTCTGGACTGTGGCAGGGTTGAGGTGCCTCTATTGGCCAGTAGCATCCTCGAACCCAGCCTGGTCTCTCAAGGCACAGCTGACACAGCGCTTCTTGTCCCTTGCAGGTACCTTTCCTCCCATTCCTGCCAGTCTTCAGCATCTTCATTAACATCCTGCTGATGGTACAGCTGAGTGCCAACACCTGGCTGCAGTTTGCTGTCTGGATGGTTTTGGGTAGGTGTCCTGTGGCAGGGAGTGTAGTGCCCACAGGTCTCTCCTGGGGGGCTGTTAGTGCTGACAGCCCACTATTGCACATTTCATTATGGAAACTGTCCTGCAGGTTTCTTTATTTACTTTGCCTATGGGATTCGGAACAGCGTGGAAGGGAAAAACGCAGAAAAAGCCTGTGCCACGGTAGAAAAGCCTTTGCAACATCCTGGACTTGACCTCAGCCCTGGGGCTGCTGCAATCTGAGGGGCTGGGCACCAGTGCTCCATGGACCTCTGCCAGTATTCTCACGTGGGGACAAGATCATGATCCACACAGTACATCTATCCCCCCTCCTGCAGAGAGTGAGTCCCAGAGTGAAGTACTAAGGTCTGAACAACAGGCCCTGAGCCAAAGTTGATGTATGATGAACATTCCAACCAAATGTTATATGCATCTGCTCCTTAACAAAGTAATGTTATATGTGTTTATTTATTGGCAAAATGTGTTCACCTTTCCGTACCTAGAAACCAGATAAGGCCACATCTGACCTAATTAAGGAGTAAAGGATCAAGGACAACTCCCTTGGGTCCTTCTTGAGCCCTGGCCAGACTTTGGGAGAAAGCCAGCAGGAAAATGAAATTGGAAATTATGTCAGCTTGTTTGTT
>VZTX01021177.1:8089-19584 GCA_013400915.1 Pardalotus punctatus | reverse complement strand
CGCACGGCTCTGACACTGCACGGATTCGACACCGCACGGCTCTGACACCGCACATCTTGGTGCTCCTCCTGCTGCACTTGACACCAACACTCACTTCATGAGGCTCAGCTCCTGCTCGACTGGTCCTGGCTTGGAACCACCTCTCTGCTCCCATTGACAAGTTTCCCATTTGACTTCCCATTTGGGATTTCCCATTTGGGATTTCCATACCCTCTGCCAGCCCTAGGGCAGGCAGTCATGTTTCCCAGGACTCTGCCCCAGTGGCTCAAGGGCCTGTTTGCACGTGGGGTGAGCGAGAACAACATCTCTGACTCTGCAGTGGCATAGGCTGGGAATACAATATGCTTGCATTTGGCATTTTTTTCCCCTAGAGAGCAAATTATTCCTTATTAAGGTTCATTTTCCCATCCATGTTGTTCTGCTGTGGTGGGATGCTGCCTTTTAATACTCAGGGTTAGGAATTGCAAGAGAATCACAGAATCCTGGAATGGTTTGGTTTGGAAAGGACTTCACAGACCATGTCTTTCCACCCCTGCCATGGGCAGGGACACCTTCCACTATCCCAAGTTGCTCCAAGCCCCATCCAGCCTGGCCTTGGACACTTTCAGGGTTGGGGCAGCCACGGCTTCTCTGGGAAAGCTGTGCCAGGGCCTCACCACCCTCATAGGGAAGAAATGCATCCCAGGATCTGACCCAAACCTGTCCATGCCCAGCTCGTTGCCAGCCCAGTGTCATCCTAACCAGGTACCCACCAGCCTGAGGGGGCAGAGCTAATGCACCCCCTAATGCCAAACTATCACTGCTCCTTGCTCTTCCCCAGCTCAACCGAAATAAGCGAAATCCTGCTCCTGACGGGTTTCCAGCATGACCAAGGAAAACGCTGGTTCAGCACAGCCGGGGATTCCCGCGGCCGGCGTGGAGCTGTGGCTTGGGCAGTGCGCGGAGGGGCAGCGGCCGCAGCACAGCAGCGGCACCAAGAACCTGCTCTGGGAGCAGGGAGAGCCCCTCCCCAGGCTCCTGCAGCAGATGCTGTGTGAGGGAAGGCAGTGAAACTCGTACCACGATCCTTGGGAGAGAGAGGACCAGTGCTGGGCCAGCGCTGAGCTGCGCGGTGAGATGCAGGTGGAGCCAGAGCCAAGCGCTGCAGCGCAAAGTGCTGGGATTTGGGAAAACATGTTTTTTCCATAACCTCCTACTCAGCTGTTGCGGGAAGAGGGTGAGGAGCTGCAGCGTGCCCAGCACTCCGACTGCCCCTCTCCCCAGTCAGCCTGAGCATCGTGACTGCAGAGGGGTCTGCTCCGGGAGCATCCAGGGAAAAAGAAAGGAGGGGCCCCCTATCCCTGTGCTCAGAGCCTTGTTCCTGTGTTTGGAGCCCTGCCCCTGCACTCAGAGCCCTGTGACTGCACTCATAGCCCCCTACCCTGTTCTCAGAGTCGCTTCCCAGCACAGCCCTGTGGTGTTTGCCACGGGCAGGCGTCACCAGCACTGTCCCAGCCTCCTCCCTGACGTGAGTGTCAGGGCATCCTCCACATTTCTGGGCTTTCCAGAAGAATGGAAATTGAATAAAGGATCAAAGGTCAGTGAGCAGGAGAGCAGAGTATTTCTGGAAAGCCCGGGAGCGGCGATTGCTCACAGCCTGGCGCACATGGCCGGCGCTGGCTGGGCATGGCTGGGCTGGCAGGGGGAGGGTGACAGCCGAGGGGCTGCCCCACACCGTGCATGGCAACCCGCCTCGAGGGGACAGTGCTCGTGGGGACAGCCCTGGGTCATGTGGGGGTCATCCCCAGCCTCGGGTGGGCATTCAGAAAGTGAGGTATGACCTGCTGGAGCAAGTCCAGGTGAGGCCATGGAGATGCTCCAAGGCCTGGAGCCCCTCTGCTCCAGAGCCAGGCTGGGAGAGATGGGGGTGTTCACCTGGAGAAGAGCAGGCTCTGGGAAGACCTGAAAGGCCCTTCCAGTGCCTAAAGGGGCTCCAAGAGAGCTGGAGAGGGACTTGGGACAAGGGTCTGGAGGGACAGGACACGGGGAATGGATCCCACTGCTGGAGGGCAGGGATGGATGGGATCTTGGGAAGGGATTTTTCTCTGTGAGGGTGGATGCCCTGGACCAGGGTGCACAGAGCAGATGTGGCTGTCCCATACCTGGCAGTGTCCAAGGCCAGGTTGGACAGGGCTTGGAGCAGCCTGGGACAGCGGAAGGTGTCCCTGCCATGGAAAGGAGGGGGATGAGATGGTCTGTGAGATCTCTTCCAGCCAAACCATTCTGGGATTCTGTGATACAGAGACTGTTTTCCCCTCTCCTGACAGCTCAGTGTGTCTCTAACAGGCAGAACCAGCGTGCAGTTGTGCTGCAGGTGTCTCTGGAGCAGAGCTGAGTGAGTGCTCCCTGCACTTTTCTGATTACAAACTGGATTAAAGTAGGATCTAATACCCTATAGGATAAAAGAACATCTTGGCAATGGAGCCACATCACGAGAACCTGGTGCAATCAGACTCTGTAATTCCTCATTTCAGAGGTGCTCCTTGGCTCGTGTGTCACTTAGACTCCATTTCCCAGCCGAAGCCCCCTGTGCCCCTGCCCCACAGGACAAACACTGCCAGTCCCTCCGACCGGGCACGGGGCTTGGCCATGACACCATCCAGGATGGGGTGACCACAGGGCCAGCCCTCTCCCCAGCCCACTTGCACCCCTGGTCCCCTGAGGCTCCAGGGACTCCGGCTGTGTGTGGGCTCAGCCCACGGGCACTTCTCCTCGCTAGCTTCAGCGGGGGACGGGTTCCTCCTCTTTCCTCATTCCCATTTATTTTTGGCTCCCAAGTTGTCATAAATCATTTGAGCTCAACAGTTTTTAAAATTTGAACTCCAAACAGCTATTTAAAGATTTGACAGGATGCAAGAGTGTATTAAAAGCTTATTTTTAGAGTCTTTCTTAGGGTGAGAGGCTCACTCAGCATCACTTGCTCCCCAGTGACACCCTGAGACCAGCATGGGAACCCCACTGAGCCCCGTGGGGATGGGAGGGGGTGATGTCCTGGGTGGGGGGCATGGCAGGACCCCCGTTTCTCAGTGCCAAGGGGAGCCAAGCAGGCACAGAGTGCCCAGTTACCAGCTTGGGATCAGACATTGCAAAGCAAAATAGATTTGATCTGAAATGGCTTTGAATGTGCCAGTGTTCGAAGTTCTTGTGATTAATATAGCAATTAATTAGCATGTTGAAGGTTTTAAAACTTCTGTTAATTAGAGGTTGATATTACTCTGTATCCCAGTGCTTCAGGATGGAGGAATCTTCCTGAGAAACACACTCTCTCCATGTGCTGTTCCATTCTGACCTTGTGAACATGGATTCTCCTCCCAGTGCGCACCAGTTCTGGTGGCCTCACACATTTTATTCATTTATTTTATTTTATTTTATTTTATTTTATTTTATTTTATTTTATTTTATTTTATTTTATTTTATTTTATTTTATTTTATTTTATTTTGTCCTGTCAGAACTATTGTTCTGATTGCGGGTAATTTTTTGGCCTGCACTTAATTAGTTATAATTCAGAGGTTTTCATAAGTCACACACTGCACATGCTGAAGTGCTAATGAGGCATTTCCATGCTGAATCACCAACTAATGATTTACCACGATGATTTTGTTATTAAATCGCAACCCCTGGCTCCGGCGAGCAGTGCTGGGAGACGCCTGTTTGCTAATACACGGAGACAGTGGAATGCAAGCAGAAAATATTATGAACTCGTCATCAGAGTGCTGACATATTGATGTGGCACCTGCACCTGCCTGCAGGGTTTTCCAAAAAACGCCGGTGAAGAAGCCTGACAGATTGGTTATTCGCAGATCCAGGCTGCTTGTTTAACGCACTGCAGCCAAGCTCCTGCACAGCCGGAGATGTGTGAGCAGGGAGGGGACCGAGGGCACTCATCCCCATCCCCCACGGAGCCCCGAACCCCAGCCTGACCCACGGGGAAAGGGGGCTCCCAGGGACCGGGCCCTGCGCCCCCCTCCCTCACCACGGTGCGATTTCCAAGCACGAGGGTACCTGAGCCCATCGTGGTACCCAAGGACATCCCAGTAGCCAAATATTCCTGGTACCTGAGGACATCCTGGCATCCAGGTGCATCCTGCCTGGCTGAGGGAATGGTGATGAAATACTCCCACCGGCTTTTGGCCTGTGCCAGGGTAGCCGGTGCATCACAGTGGTGATGGAGCAAGGGCTGGGGGTTCAGCCAGGACAGAGGGGTGGGAAGAGGGGTCCTGCTGCCCCAGGGGTGCTGCCCAGACTGTGGACTGGGTAGGTGAACCGTATCTCCCAGTGCCTTCCCGATGCCGCCGTGCAGGAGCAGCCTCTCAGATGCCGGGGTTGTTTCCCACTGGCAGCAGCACAGAGATGATGCCACTTGTCTCTTTATCGTTTCCCTGTTGCTGCTGCTCCTTTGACCGGCTGAGACCGAGTGCTGCTCCCAGGACGGACGCCGGGAGCCAGAGCCATTTTGCAGGCTGCAGCACAGCTGGTGCCTGGCGCCGAGCTCCCGCTGCCGCGTGCCGTGGGAAGGTGAGCAAGATGGAATTTTTAACCAATTCACTCGCTGACATTCACATGCTGCAGCCCAGTGGTTTCTGCTTGTGGAAACATCTCCATGGGGGATCAGGGAAGTGATGCATTTAGAGGGATTCTAGCAAGAAATTGCAAAAATGCCTCCCTGGGGCTGAGGTAAAAGGTTGTTAGTGGTGGTGTTTATTCATGAGCAGAGCCAGCCGGGGAAGGATGAATCCTGGAATTGCTCTGGGAACAGAGTGGAGAGGTGCATCCTTTTTTCTCCCTGCTCCACCTGCACTGACAGTTCCATGTCCAGACGAGAGCTGGTCCCATCCCAGGGGGCTGAGGAGGGTGGAGAAATTTCCTAAGAGTGACATGAGGGCTTAGACCGGCCAGATATTTTGGTTGCTGCAAGAATCCATGTGTGCCATGGAAATTTGTAAATGGATGGACAGGGAAGATTCTGATTGAGGTGAGAGGGAGTATTTTGTCCATCAGTAGTGCTCTGGTTTGGGCAAAAGGACAAAGTGCCCTGTCATAGGCCCTGGATTGTGGATGAAGTGGCTCTGCAGGTGAATAAATCTCTGAATCCCAAATAGTTTGGGCTGGAAAGGACCTTAAAACTCCTCTCATTCCACCCCCTGCCATGGGCAGGGACACCTTCCACTGTCCCAGGCTGCTCCAGGCCCTGTCCAGCCTGTCCTTGGACACTTCCAGAGATCCAGGGGCAGCCACAGCTGCTCTGGGCACCCGGTGCCAGGGCCTCAGCATCCTCACAGGGAAGAATTTCTTTCCAATATTCCATCTAACCCTTCCCTCTGGGAATGGGAAACCATTCCCCCTTGTCCTGGTACTCCAGACCCTTGTTCCAAGTCCCTCTCCAGCTCTCTTGTGCTTTCCCAGTCCATGGATGTTTGGAGAGCAATGGCTGTGCCCAATATGCCGGCAACTTGAGCTGCTCTCCTCCTGCCCTGACACCTCCAGCCACATGTTCACCTTCTGTTTTGGGTGAACTTTGTCCCTCTTTTTGCTGTTGCTGTGATCCTGGGACAGGGGCAGCTCCCACATCTGTGACTGCCTGCCTAACCTGGGCGCTGGCACCATGGGTGCTGCAGTGGCTTTGGTGGGGCCCTGAGCCTTGTGGTGACTTTGGTGGGACCATGATCATGGTGGTGGCTTTGGGGTGCCCCCCATAGCACATTAACCCCAGGGTGCATTAACCCTTTACCACAGCCCATGCAGCCGGACGGTGCCGGCACCCCGTGTGCTGCCGCGGCAGGGCAGGGTGTGCGGGGAGCACAGCAGGAATGCAGAATGAGATGAGATGTGACAGCCCATCTTCCTGGGAACATCGACGTAATCTGCACCAGAATGTGCTCAGCCAGCTGGAATCGCCGTGAGCCAGAGCTCAGCCGGAGCTCAGCGCCCGGGCGGGACCAGCGCCCCGGGGCCCCCGAAGGTGGC
This sequence comes from Pardalotus punctatus, assembly GCA_013400915.1. Classification (NCBI taxonomy): domain Eukaryota; kingdom Metazoa; phylum Chordata; class Aves; order Passeriformes; family Pardalotidae; genus Pardalotus; species Pardalotus punctatus. The sequence continues at coordinate 13,580 of VZTX01021177.1, read as the reverse complement.
GGTGCCCGGCTGCGGTCCCGTGCGCGGTGCCCGGCTGCCCTCCCGTGTCCGGCCGAGGGCCAGCAACGCTCCCCGCTCCGAGCTCCTGGCCTGGGGCTCCGGGCGGGCCCCGTGCCCGCTCCTTTCACCCGCAAGAGCAGCCGGGGCACGGCCGGGGCTGAACTCGGAGCGCACAAACACGGCGCGACCGCTGCGGCTGCTGCTGCCCTGACCGCTCCGCAGAGACCCAAGGGTCCCAGGCGCATCCTGCCCCGCACTGCAGGGTGCCTGGGTGCTCACGGATGGTCCCACTGGGCTTATCTGGGTCAGGGCTTCCCATCTCCAGCCTCAGGAGCATCTCCGGTGGCTGCTGGGGGAATGGGCTGGCAGGCAGCTCACAGGGAGACAGGCAGTGAGATAGGCAGCGGGCAAGCAGCTCTGCCTGCAGGGCTGGGTTGCCAGGGGCTGCTCCCAAGTGTCACTGGACTCCTCAGCGTGTGATCCTGTCGGGTCAGGGACAATCCCGGCCTGGGAGCCTGGGCACTGTCCCAGCAGATTTGCTCAGGGCTTGGCTGCAGTTCTTGTTCAGACACATGGTGTGAGTTTTCATCCACAACAGAGAAGCTGCGGCTGCCCCATTCCTGGAAGTGTCCAAGGCGAGGCTGGACAGGGCTTGGAGCAACCTGGGACAGTGGAAGGTGTCCCTGCCCATGGCAGGGGTGGAACAAGATGAGCTTTAAGGTCCCTTTTAACTCAAACCAGTCTGGGATTCGATGAAACTTCCCAGGCATTAACGCTGTAACCTGGGGGTGGAAAGGCCGGGGGCAGCTGAAAGCCATTCCTGGCCCCACCAGGCTGCTGGGAAAGGCTGCTGAGAACACCATGGGGCCTTTGTGTCTCCTGTGCCAGCACTTGCGAGAGAAGGATGTAGAGAACAGTGGGGAAGTGGACGTGAGTCACCATGGCAACTGGGATGAAAACATCATCAAAATGTGTCAAATGAGGGGAATTACAAAAAATAGAGGCCCAGTGTGGTGTGGGCAAACATTGCAGCTTCACAGGGCTGCTCCTGACAGCACCTCAGCAGCCTCCCCATGCTGCGGTCGTGGTGCCACCAGCGGCTCAGAGTCGTGCTGTCACTTGGGGCATCTCGTGGCCCCCAGAGCATCCATGAGTGGATTATGGTTCCTCCAGATCAGCTGGGCAGCCTCCAGCTCCTCACCACCACATGGACACGAGTCCTGCATTTTCAGCTCCAGCGAGGGCACAGCTGTGCACAGACATGTCCGGCACCTCAGCTGGCACCGTGTCACCTCTGTGCGAACCCCCCTCTACAATTAATCCATTTGTAATAATAAGCCATGTGCTTGTTTCCAGCTGTTTTTGTTGGATTTTTTAAAAGTAAATGAATTTGTAAATTATTTGTGCTATTTTATCTGTCACTTAAGCTCCCGGGATTTGTGATTTTAACGCATGACATCAATTAATCACAATTCTCTTCCAGTAACAGTTTTAATTAAAACCACTTTCCCTTTTTTTTTTTTCCTTGGCTAATTCAGTGCTGTCACTGAGGGCTGCAAATGAGATCACAGGCTGGTAGTGGTTGTTGCTGCTGTTTTATATTCTCCACTGATGCTAGGAAGTGGGGAGGAGCAGGGATGGAACAGGGATGGAGCAGGAGCCCCCTGGGGCTGCCCATCCAATACTGTGGGACCCAGTGATGGCACTGGGGCTGGAACACCCCTGCCAGGAATCTGAGCATTCTGGCACTGCCATCTCCAGCTGGTGGGAAGAGCCTTTACCCACAGCTCAGTTTTCCAGTTGTTTCCCAACCGAGCCAGGGGTGATCTGTGGCCCTGCAGTGACCTTGCCCTGGCTGAAGGAATCCAGTGTAAGGGCTGGAGCAGGAGTAGCTTTGTCAAATCATGAGCTGTAATTGCCTGAACTTCAAGGCCGACATCACACGCTGCTCATCGCAGACGTGGCTCCTGAATTCCCAAATCCATTCCCAAAACAAACAGCTCCGACACCTGATCTGGTGTTCAGATTCACCAGCACTCCCTGCTCTGACAACTTGCAAACGAGCTTCCCCCAGCAGCCAAGAGCCGGGATGAGCACTGACAGCTGCTGCTGAATCCACAGTGACGCCGGGATCCAAACACGGATCCAAATCCGGATCCAAATCGGGATCCACGGCAGCCTTGTGGTGACGGGGACAAGCTATATACGGTCTCCTCAGCAAGCGGTTGGGGGTGTGCTTCAGCTTTGGTGTGCTCCAGCCCACCCCAGACCGAATCCCACCGATGCCGTGTCCTGGCACTTTCCCACTGCTCCTTCCCGGGGCAGCTGAGGCACGGCCGGTGGTCGCAGGCTGCTGCTCCCACTGGGCAGGGAGGCATCACTCAACCTCCCAGATCCTGCTCCTGGGTGGGCTGAACCTGGAGCAGATGTGCTGGCAGATCTGCCTGTGTTCTGCCTGTGGTGTGGTGGGCTGCCCCCTTCTCCACTCCCCGCGGGCATCGACGGGGGTCTCACCCTCCCAGCAGCACATCCTGCCCCGCTCGCCCTCCCTCCGGCACAGCTGCTGGGAGCAGGTGGGACTTGTGTCCCCATGAGCAGATCCCATCCTCGGGCAGCTCCCTGAGCCCCTCACAGAGCTCAGGATCCCTCCCTGTGTGTTTGAGGAACTCGGTGCCTTGTGGTGCCAGGGATGCCAGGCAGCCCCTGTGTCGTTATCCCCAGCGTATCCCGGGAAGAGCAGCGGCCAGGGGCGACACACACTTCTGGAATCTTCCTCCTCCAACAGGAGCCGGGGTTGGCTCCATCCATCATGGGCACACCCAGGACATTTTAGGGTCCTGTCACCCCATGCTGCTAACAGTGTGATCACCCATCCAGCTGCCCTTGTCCCAGGCTCACTTTTCCAGTGGATATTTAATTTGCTTCACACTTGACAGATTAATTTGTTGGGGTTTTTAAAAATCTCCTTTTTATTCTAAACTGCATTTTAGTTAGCCAAGGTGCAGTGAGGTTGAGGTCAGATTTATATCTCCCCCAATCCTGTTCCCGGCCTGGTGCTCCTGCTAATTATGTGCACACCCAGGGATGGGTCCAACGTGTGGCATTTGGCATCCAGAACATTTTTAACTTGGAAAATGGGAAAAAAATCAAGTGATGACAAGTGTATTTATTTGTGCAGCCGATGCTGCCAACGGCTGGGGTTTAGAGGCGTATTTTTGCCATTTACTGAAGTCAGATGGAACAGAGAGACCGAATCCAACGCGGTGACACCTCCGACAGCTTGGAAGGGCTCCTTCAGCTGCAGCAAAGCTCAGCAGGTTTGACATTTGAAACTCCCTCATTCCACTGCCAGGCAAAACCTAGGGCCTTTGCACTGTATTTTTCCTGCTGTTCCTCAGTGCAAGAATTCCTGCTTTTTCTGGTTTCATACCATTATGAACACACCCGCTTAGGAAAAAAATAAAATTCTGCTGTAATCATAAAATTGGCTTTGGAATAGCAGAAATCTGGCTTGTCTGTGTGGTGCCAGGCTCTGGGGAGCTCTTGGATACCAGGGCTGCAGTCATTGTGTCACTGTTCTGAACACAAAACCACCAGGAAAGTGAGATTTTAAAGGATTGTTTGATGTTCGACTTTTCAGGATTAATTCCTGAACTAAACAGTAATCCCTGAGGTGCTGCCACAGGCAGGAGGAAGCTCTCCGCTGTACATTTCCCCACCCTTCTGCGCTGCTTCTGCTCCGCAGAACCTGCTGCTGGAGGGGACAGAGATTTGCCCCCCCTCTTCAAACCCAGCAGCTGGGGACACTCGCTCCCCTGGGTCCCTTGCCACTGGCACAGAAGTTGCCTCTCATGGGTTCATCCTGGGACAGTGGGAAGGATTCAGGAAGGATGCAGTGGGGGGAGGAACATAATGAGAGGGATGCAGAAGGAGAGGTGCAGCAGGAGAGGTGCAGCAGGAGGGATGCAGCAGGAGAGGTGCAGCAGGAGAGGTGCAGCAGGAGAGGTGCAGCAGGAGGGATGCAGCAGGAGGGATGCATCCTTCGACCCTCTCCAGCCTCCCGCCCTACCACTGGCTCCACACTCCAGCCTGGGTTTCTCTTCCTGGGACTGAGACAGGCCCTGCCAGAATCTGCACGAGGCCAATGGTACCAGTGGAAAACCCTGTGATGCGGGATCAAGGGGTAGAACAGCTCCAAGCTGGGAAGCCAGGGGTGAGAGCTGAAGGCTCATTAGCCCTCATTAGCCCTCATTAGCAATGGACTCCCTGGCATATGAGGGGCATTACACCAGGTGCACACAGCATTGCTGTGGGTGTTTCTGGGTCATTTTTAAAGGAGCAAATGCTGCCCAGAGTGTGCAGTGGGGTCTCTGGGTCTTCAGCCATCCTTGGAGGCAGGTGATGTTGCTGCACAGGCAGCACCCAGGCCAAGAGCTGGGAATTCTCAGGGGAACCTCTCTCTGCAGCTCCAGCTGTGCACGGAAGATGATCAGGAACACCAGTGGACCCCTCTTGGAGGTGATCTCCACTGCAGCCTGTGTGGGGCCAGGTGAGCTCTGTGCTCTGTGTGCTGCAGCAGATGCTTGTGCTGGGCATGGCCAGTGTGGTGAGGCAGCTGGAATGTGCTCCCAGGTGATGCCAGCACCTGCCCTGAGCCGATATCCTGGTGGCACCTACTGCTGTCCTGTTTTGTTTTTTTTGACAAGCAAGTTAAAGGGAAACAGGCCACTGCTGCTGAAGGCTCCTGGGTTACATAAACACTGGTGGAGTGACCTGGGTTGTGCAAGAGCCTGGCTTGTCTGAACGGGTGCTGTGGTTTGGAGAAGTACGAAGGCAGGGACCTGGAAACAGGTCAGTTTAGGTGAGCTGTGAGGAAGACATTGCTCCCTGTGAGGTTGGTGAGACTGGCACAGGCTGCCCAGAGAAGCTGTGGCTGCCCCATCCCAGAACTGTTCAAGCCCAGGCTGGATGGGTCTTGGAGCAACCTGGGATAGTGGAAGGTGTCTGTGCCCATGGAAGAGGGTGGAATGAGATGGGCTTCAACGTCTGTTCCCACACAAACCATTCTGTGATTCTATGAAACAAAGCTGCCTTGTAGCAGGATGCAGGACGCGCTTTCCAGCATCCCTTAGCGGGGAACGGTAACCCTGGAATCACTCTGGATGCTGTGGCTGATAAGAGCTAACGCAGCTCTGTGTATGTGAGAAGTGTGGAGAAGCTGGGGGAGGATCTGGCCCGTTCATGGAAAGCAGGTCTGGCTTTGTGTGGCTCTGCCTCAGGAAGGATGCCTGAGAGCAGGAGGGGTCGTGGGACAGGCCCATGGAATCCCCCAGCCCCAGCCCGGTGGCACAGTGGGAGATGAAAGGGGGCTCCTGCCGGGCTGGCTGTGGGTCCCAGGGAGAGAAGCAGAGAGGGGGGGTGTCCCTGGCTCTGTGGGTTCGAGCAGGCTCTGCTCTCCCAGAGCCGCATTTTGCTGCCGCGGGTGCTAACT
>VZTX01021175.1:0-15224 GCA_013400915.1 Pardalotus punctatus | reverse complement strand
CAGAAAAGCAAACCATAGGTGGGAAGGGACCTTAATTATTTTAAATATGATTTAATTCACCCTACACCTTCCACCATCCAAGGGTGCTCCAACCTGGCTTGGACACTCGCAGGGATGGGAAATCCACAATTTTTCCGGGCAACCTCTGCCAAGGCCTCCCCACCCTTTAGGAAAACAGATGTTGTGACTAAAACAAAGTTTCATTTTCCACTCCATCCACCCTGCGAGGTGGAGCAGGTACGGCTCGGGGATGAGCTTTCAAGAGGGAGTTTGATTTTAAAAGAAAACAACGAAAAGAAAAAGCTTTTTCTTAATAGAAAAACCCCGATTATGAGTAAATGTTAACAAGTCTCCTGGCGGCCCCAGCGTTATCTCCCGGGGCTGGATTCAATTAGTGCAACTCGGATTTTGGATGAATTCAGATAGGGAAGGGCGATAAGGAATGACTTAGTGCTCACCAGATTTATTAATTTCATGAACCACGACAACTCGGTGACTCTACATTACGGTTTTTCCATTTCTCTATTATGTGGCCAAGAGAGCAGCTCCCTGACAGCTGAAAATATTGCTAAATATTCCAGTTCCTTCCCAAGAAAGCTTTCTTTTGCTTGTTAAACCACTTTATTTCTGCTTGGTTTTCTTGTTCTGAAGAAACGCTCCCCAAACGCCAGATCCAAGTGGAATCTGTAATTTTCCTTCCACAAGCATTCCTCTTACTCCGCTTCACTTAGAATCTTCATTTTTTTCTTTAAAATCCAATTTAATAATGAAAAATCGTATAATTGATGCGAACATTTCTATGAAATACACCGATTTTTCCACTTGAGTTGACATTTGCTGGACACGCAGCTGTGTTTGCAGGGAGAGACTTAAGTTCTATAATTTAAAAAAATAATAAAAAAAGACAGAAACAAAACCCTAAATACAAATTCAGTTTTCCTGCAGACTTTCTAACATGCAGGTGGGAATCAAATAAAGCATTTATTAAAAATTTAACACTTGATGTTATTGAAATTCTTCCCCACAAAAATTCTGAGTAAATTACAAAACTCGTGGGCAGAACTTATCGGGAAGTTTGGCAGTTTTGGCACCGCGAGTCAACCAAAATCCACAGTAAAAACCCCTCCTAAAATGTCTTTTTTAACACATGAAATTTGGTCTCTCACAACCATCATAAAGGGTGGAGTGTCCGTTTGATAAAACCCCGAGATATCTGATGACTACAGGAAGCAAAGATTTTGTGATAAAGCTTTTTCCCCACCTTGCAGTTTCCATACCAAGCCTTCTTATAATTTCCTTTTTTTTTTTTTTTCCCTTGAAAAACACTTTCTCTTTAGCACCTCCAGCCTAATAAGCAGCAACACCAGCGCAGATTAAAATTAGAAAAGCATTATTAAAGCTTAATTGGGAATTAAATTCCGCTGGCAGGATTAAGGGGGAGTTTTAGAGGCTGCATTATTGGGAAATCCCGTCGTGCCAAGCCAGGGAATTTTCACCTGGAAAACCCAGAGCTGTGGCAGGATTTGGGATTGGTGTCAGGATTGGATTTTTGACGGGAGAAATTTCCCAGGCCAGGCTGTGCCTGCGCTGAGAGGAAGCAGAAGAGGCTCCCAAAGTCCCGTCTGCCTTTTTTCTGCAGCTGGAATTAAACAGCAAGTCAAACAAACCCTGCAGTTCCTCGGTGCGATCCCACAGGAATTGTTTTCTTCAAAGGCAGAATTCTCCCCATTCACAATCCTCGTGTTGATAAGAAAAGCAAATAGAGGCTTAAAAAGAAAAGAGACCTTAACAGCAATCTAATGGGTCGAGTTTAGATTTAGTGGCGGCGCTGCCACGAGCTACAAATCACCTCATTAACCCTTTAAATATTGAAAAAGTTCTTTAAGGTGTCAAAAACTCGCCAGCAATCAGCTCTGACCACCCAGTTTGGCTCCACAAAGGAATCCTTTCCTGTTAATAGTCCAAAATTCACATTAAAATTGGTATTTTAAAAACTTGGCACTACTCAATTTCTAAAATTAATACACGTTCAAATAACTGCTCAATTGTGAAATCCCTCTCCCTGAAAACTGTGGGATTTCTTTAATTAAAAGGAGGAATCACAAATCAATAAGAAAAAATCCTGGCAAGCCAAGGAAAAGGAAATTTCTGCATTGGCCACGATTTCATTAATTCCAGCAGCTGCCAGTGCCTCTCCACACCCCAATCTGAAAATTAAAATTGATAATGAGCAGACACAAAGTTTTGAGCTCAGAACGAGTTCCAGGGGATTTGGTTTTCGATCCCAACCCAGCTCCCCTGAGCACAAAGGTGTCAAACTGCTCCCACCTCAGGGATCCTCCTGGAAAATGGGAATAATCCCAAAAATCCCACCTGAAGAATTCTGGAAAGACTGGAATTCTTCACCCTCCTTCACTGAAGGTTTAATTATCCCATCAACAACTCCAAGGCCTGGAGCAATCCAGGGAAAAGTGGGATAAATAAAGATATTCCAGATATTCCAGAGGCTCCCGGTCAGTCACCACCACCCATGGCTCTCACTGGGGGAGTGAGGATAAATTAACTAAAATATCCCACTGAATGAATGGAGATTGGAAAGATTTTTGGAACGCTTGGTTTTTTAATCTCTATAATGGTTTTAGTGCCTGGGTACAGCTGATGGGTGAATACTGATTGTTTTTATTGTTTTAGCAAGTTTTGGATAATTTATTGCAAATTATTAAAAATACTTCCATTATTTCCATGTTACTGATATAAATTCACCCATGCTGTTATCTAATAGTTCAATAGGTGGCTGAAGAGATGGATTTGCAAGTTTAGCTTTTTATTTTAATTTCCCATGTCATTAAAAATTAACATTACAAAATCTAGCAGCATCAATACTTTCATCCCAGCAGGCACCTGTAATATGCAAATAATCGGGTTTATCTTCAATGCCCTGATAAATGAGGGAAATAAAATTTTCTGGTGCGAACCCACATGTTTTAAATTGTCTTTCAGAGTACCTCCTAGAAAGAAAAAAAGGTGTGATAACAGCAAACGACAGCTCAAGTTCTGTGATAAAACACCCGGATCCTCTAGGAAAGGGCTTGAGTCAGAGGGAGATAAAAAATATCAGGGATTCCAGCGAGGTGAGCAGGCTGCTGTCAGCTCAGAGATAAAAATAAAATAAAAATAAAAAAGGGGACTGTGAAATCCAAATCAGAACACCCTGAGAGCGACACCGGAGCTTTCTTGGGGAAAAATCAACTTTTCACAAGGAAGGGGAATGGGATGCAGAGAGCACAGGCAGCTCCTTCTCCCCCCCAGCCTCATTTATCAGGGATAAGGAGGAGAAAAACTTTGCATTTCTCTCTCACTGGGCTGTCACACTCAGGAAGAAGGCAGATTTCTAAAGTCACCGATTTCCTGCACTTTCCAGCCGCGCTCCAAGAGCAGCAGAGGCTCCAAAGGCACAGCTGTTCCTCCCAGGAAGACGAGGAAAGGAAATGAAGGCTGAAGTTGAGAGGAAAGGGATAATCCACAGTGATAGCAGCTGCTCTGCCTGCCTCACTGGGGACTTCAAAGATTCCAGCAGCAGCTCGGAACAAAATGTTTTGCAACAGTTTGGAATTTTCAGTGTGTTTTTAGTGTTGTGAAAGTGAAGATTTGAAGGGTGGCTACGGGAAGAGGAGGGAGGGCGAGCTCAGCAAAGTTTCCCTCGTTGCCTGTGCCAATCCTCCCAAGGATGTCCTGGAGCAATGGATTTTGTAGGGAATGGGCCAACCAAGCCAAAACAGGAAGCCAAATGTCTACTAGAAGTGAAAATGACCCCAAAAAGCTGCAGACATATGGGATGAACTGGATGTGACCCCAGGCTCGCAGAAGTGCTACATCATTGTTTACTCCTCCATCACCACAACTGTCACTCCAGGCACTTGTGAGGATTTGTTCCATTATCCCATTGCCCTGTCAGGACACAAACACGGCTCTCAGGCCAACCAAACGCAGCCAGGAAGAACAAAAATTCAGGAAAAGGCCAAAAAAAAGGCATTTTTGTTGGTTTTTTTTTGGTCAAGGGAAGGAAGCTGTTGTAATATCTTGGAATTTAGCAGCCCACAAAGAGCAACAGCTTTGTTTCTGCCACACTGAGACTCTTCCCAAGCAACTCCTTGCTCAGAGCTGAGCTGAGAATTTCACCAATTTTGATTTTCACCAGGGTGCAAGAGTTTTCCCAATGCCCTGAAACACCCAAATTTTCTCCAGAATGTCAGGAATTAACAACAAAAAGGAGGTGACACCTTCGAGGACCAGGGCTGTGCCCCAGCTCAGCACTGGGGGAAGCAAAATCCTCCTTTTCCATCCCAGGGAATTTAAGAGAAGCTTTCCCCACACGGCATGAAAAAACAACCCAGGGTTCAGAAAAAGCTGTTTTCATCATTATGGTAATGAAAACTGCCAGTCACAGGGAAGGGTCCAGCGAGGCAGCTGATTTAAGACTTTATAAATCTGATTATTTTCGAGGTTATCTGATAGCATTGCTTCAATCCCGCACTTCCAGTGGCTTACCAGGAAAATCCTGAGGTTCCAAAATGCTGGAACACCTGCAGGAGGCCCCTGCAGCTGCTGCAAAACCTCTCCAAAATTAAGGCAGAACGGCAAATTGTGTGCTCTGACAAAGGGGAAGGGGATGATGGAGTTGTTTCCTCCAGTCTATGATAACCAGGCATTCCCAGCCGTGGGATTTGGGGATAAATCCGTGATATTTGGGAAGGCTGCGTGTCCAGGAGGCAGAGAATTGAGGGAAGGATCGTTTTATCTTTGGTATCATCAAACTTTGGTCACTTGGGAGAAACAGGAGAAAAAGCCACCCCAAAAATGAACCCCAAAAAGCAGAGCCACAGCCCTAGCCCAAATATCTGAGGTGCAACACAGCACTCACTATAAAACAAACTAAAATGAATTTATCATGGAAGAGGCTGAGTTAGAAAGGGATCCCATCAGGATCAACCTAAAATGAATTTATCATGGAATAGGCTGAATTAGCAGGGACCCATCAGGATCAACCTAAAATGAATTTATCACAGATTAGGCTGAGTTTAAAGGGACCCATCAGGATCACCCTAAAATGAATTTATCACAAATTGGGCTGAGTTTAAAGGGATCCCATCAGGATCAGCCTAAAATGAATTTATCACAGAATAGGCTGAGTTAGAAAGGACCTATCAGATCAACCTAAAATGAATTTATCACAGAATAGGCTGAGTTAGAAGGGACCCATCAGGATCAGCCTAAAGTGAATTTATCACAGAATAGGCTGAGTTAGAAAGGACCCATCAGGATCACCCTAAAATGAATTTATCACGGAATAAACTGAGTTAGAAAGGGATNACAGGAGAAAAAGCCACCCCAAAAATGAACCCCAAAAAGCAGAGCCACAGCCCTAGCCCAAATATCTGAGGTGCAACACAGCACTCACTATAAAACAAACTAAAATGAATTTATCATGGAAGAGGCTGAGTTAGAAAGGGATCCCATCAGGATCAACCTAAAATGAATTTATCATGGAATAGGCTGAATTAGCAGGGACCCATCAGGATCAACCTAAAATGAATTTATCACAGATTAGGCTGAGTTTAAAGGGACCCATCAGGATCACCCTAAAATGAATTTATCACAGATTGGGCTGAGTTTAAAGGGATCCCATCAGGATCTACCTAAAATGAATTTATCACAGAATAGGCTGAGTTTAAAGGGATCCCATCAGGATCTACCTAAAATTAATTTATTACAGAATAGGCTGAGTTAGACGGGATCCATCAGGATCAGCCTAAAATGAATTTATCACGGAGTAAACTGAGTTAGAAAGGGACCCATCAGGAACAACCTAAAATGAATTTATCACAGATTAGGCTGAGTTTAACAGGACTCATCAGCATCACCCTAAGATGAATTTATCACAATTAGACTGAGTTTAACGGGACTCATCAGCATCACCCTAAAATGAATTTATCACGGAATAGGCTGAGTTTAAAAGGACTCATCAGCATCAACCTAAAATGAATTTATCACAATTAGGCCGAGTTTAACGGGACTCATCAGCATCACCCAGCCCAACTCCTGGCCCTGCACAGGACACCCCAAGAATCCCAACTCGTAACTGCAATCTAAATAATCCTTTGCTAAAAGCATTAGAGTCCAGTCAAATAAATTTCATTCATAAGAGCTGAGCCATTATTGATCAGCAAAGGCCAGGCAGGAATCATCTGAGCCCGGGCCAAGCCCGAGCGCTGCACTTTTAGCACTCCAAGAGAGCCAATTATTACTCATGAGTTCATGTTTTCTTCACCTTCCTGTTGAAGAGATTATTTAAGACCTCAAATCACTTAACTGGATTGTTTTGTCCTGTTATGAGTCATCCACAAATTCCAAGGCCCCATTAGATTCTCCTTCAGGAGCTGCGAGCTGCTCGTCTGAGCTGGAAAACCGTGAGGAAACGGGGCTGGAAAAATCAGCCCAGCTCGGGCTTCTCCCCCCGGCTGCCTCCTCCAATTCCTGTGAAAGCAGAAAGATCTCACACCCCAACATTGTTTACAGCCCCCCCGAATCCACAGTGCACTCAAATCTTTTTTTTTTTTGTGAATCCAAAGAAAACAATGCAGAGAGAGGAGGCTACGGCATTATTTTTTATTTTTTATTTCTGTTCTGTTTCTTTTCTGAGCTCTGAACAGGGGCACCTCTTTACATAGGAACTGCACTTTTCTCCCCAAAATGAATTAATATGAACCATCTGGGGGCCGAGGGTAAAGAATCTCCAAGAACACACCTTGCAGAACGTGAATAAATAAATAAAACCATAATAATAAAAAATAAAACTCCACGCACGGGGGCCGCGAGTCCGTGTTTAAAAACACGTTGCTATTTCTGGCGAACAAAGGTTTACTGTTTAAAACTTCACAGTCACAACTGAGCAGCAAAAACAGGATACAGCAAACGGGAGCCTTAAAATAGTGACTATTCTTCCGAGTTGTGCTCTATCGCCGGGCAGGGAGCCAAGCAAAGCTACAACAGGCACCAAACCTGATTTCAGAGCTTTGAAAAACAAACCCCAGCCCGTGGCAGCTCAGCGAGTGCCACCCTCCTTCCCTGCGAGGTTTTCAGCGACAGGGAGGCGGGGATGCTGCTGAAAATTCAATGTAATGCAGAGCAGAGGGCTCAGACTCGAAGCTCATTTATTATTCGATATCCAGAAGGCAAAAAAATTCTCTCGGTTATGTTTTGGTGGAGCTCGACACCCGTCAAAAATCTTGTTTATTTTTGTGTTCGTTATTAGTTAAGGATGTGGTGTTAAAGAAAATATTCCTTTTTGTTTGCTGGCTGGTGGAGAACGCCAGGAAACAATCGGCCAGTTTCAATAAAAAGTTCCCAAACCATCCCCGTTCCTCCTATTGAAACGCCTCAGAAAAGCTGAAATAAAAGCAGAGATGCCCTCATTAAGTAAGATAAAAATAGCTTTTATGTTCCATTTTTTATTTTTAGCTAAAGAATGAAAATTCAGTTATGTAACCCTACAAGTTTCGTAAATTAGGAGCCAAGCAGGGCATGTTTGCACTCTTTGGGGTTTAGGGGCACCTCACTCTGCCCTGAGAGCGGCCAAAAGCTACAGAAAATTGTGTGGAGCTTGAAAAATGCGGCATCAGACAGCGCTTCAGGTATCAAAAATATCCAAAACACCACGGCAGGCCAAATTCTTCGAATGCAAAAGGCTCATTCAGCACAATCATCTCCCTGCACCAGAGGAAAATCTAATTACAAGGAGAAGGTCAATCAGACATTTGAATCGGAGCTGGCTGCTGGAAACTTGTGCAATATTTACGATATTAAATAAATATTAAATAAGATATTCTATATCCCTCTGGCTGCCAGGAATACAATCTACACTGAGACTCTGCAAGGAATAAAAAAGTGAGAAATCAGCGTAAAAAACCATCCCTGCCTTCCCTTCTCCCACGGAGGTGTTTTATTCTTTTAATCCAGATGTTGAAATATCACTCTGAGGCGGCAGAGCTGGAAAAATCTCGTGCACAGCTTCACATTCTGCCCCTCCAGCAGGTCTGAAAAAGCCCCATCCTGTCACCAACAACTGCTCCTCTGTCTGAGGTGGGAGCTATCACCATCTGCCTGGAAATTCATATATTTTGGAATATCAACTCCCAATTCCCGCCCCTCCGAGACCTCGGCCGTCCAAGGAAAATAATATTCACATAAATAGTAATAGCTGGGTATCAAAATTAATTGAAAATTCATCTAACAGAGCTGCAGCGTGCAGTTAACACATCTTACTGCTCTGGAGTGATAAGTGACCGTAGTAAAAACACAGCGAGCAGCCCAGCAGGGAGAGCACACAGGAGATTTTCCCAATCATCAGGAAAAGTGATAGACCAGGCAGAGGATGTAAAAGACACTTATTTGGAGGAAATCTGCCTGTAAAGCAGAGATTTTTAGACAAGGCTGTGGAATTCCTGCTGCAGCCTCGAGCTGCTGCACTTCAGCCTCCTCCACTTCATTATTTAAGAGCTGTTTTTGGTGGGTGTGTGGTGTTGTTGTTGTTTGATTGCAAAGGATTGTTCTGGTACACAGGGAGGAATTTTCAGTTCCCAAGAAATAATTTGCAAAACAAGGCCGCGATCAACGCTCGGTTACAACTTTATGATTTATTAAGTTCTGAGAGGATCAGGCCAAAACATCCCCAGCTGATAAAGAGGGGTTTTTTTAATGCTTATTTGGCTCCACGAGCACGAGGGAGGGAGATCCTCACGGAAATTCCCAGATATCACTTCCAACAGCACGAAAGGAAAAATCATTTCACACAAATCAAAGCAGCATTTTGAATATTCACTCCGGGCACTATCAGAGATGCTGATCTGAGCTAATGAGCTAAGCAAGAATGAGTTAATGAGGAATCCCAGAATGGCTGGGGTTGGCAGGGACCTTTGGGATCATCCCAGTGCCACCCCCACCCAACTTGGCCTTGGACACTTCTTGGCTGGGGACCCCAAAGCCTTTGGGACCCCATTTGTTTAACAAAATGTGAGGAGTTGAGACCAAAAAAAAAAAAAAATAAAAAAGAGAAGCAGCAGCAGCGAGGTCGCAGCCGGTCACTGTCACAAAATGAACCCTGTTCCCAAAAAATCCACCTTGAGTTTGAATTTGCTGCTTTTCACTCCCTCACTCCAAGCCCTCAGCAACCACAGCTACAAAAACACCAGGGTAGAATTCACAACCAGGAACGCTGCTTTAAACCTTAAAAGCTTATTTTCTTTACTTTTTTTTTTTTTTTTTAAGATACAGCCTTATGTTTGCTGAAAAGTGCCCTGAAGTCTACTCGAGTTTCAGATCCTGCATTAAGCAGAAAAATATCGATGCTGGTGTGGAACAGAGCATTAGGGAGTGATTGATGCTGCCAGGGCCATTGACCAAACTGCCCTTCCACTGCTCAAGAAAATGTTCCTTTGCAATTACAGATGGATAATGGAGAACACAGATAAATATTTAGCCTTTAAGACATTTTGGTTAAATCCCTATTGATCATTTGGGAGAGGATGTCTGTTTTTTTTGACAAATTAGGGTATGATTACCACTACAATGAAAGCGCTCAATAACACTTGAAAATTTCACAGAATCCCAGAATCCCAGACTGGTTTAGCTTGGAAAGGACCTTAAAATAAACTTCCACCCCCTGCCATGGGCAGGGACACCTTCCACTATCCCAGAGAGCTCCAAGCCCCCGGCCCTGGACACTTCCAAGGATGGGAAATCACAATTTATCCGAGCAAGCCCTGCCAGGGCCTCCCCACCCTCACGGGGAAGAATTTCTTACAGAAAAACTCACACACCTGGAGAGAGCAGGAAATCTGGGCTAAAGCTCACCCCAAAACCCCCAAATGGTCTGATTTAATCTGGTCCATCCCTGCTGTACTCACAGTGGACTGAACACAGAGCTGGACACGGGAGTGGAAGCTCCCACTGAAATGTGGCCAGGGCTGCTGCCTCAAAACAGTTTTTGATATTCCTGAAGTGCAGGAAGTGCTTCCTAACAAAATCAATGGCATTGATAAATTGATTATAAAACTGAGAACAAAGTGTTAGTGAGAGGAGCGGGGGGTTGATGGAGGGCAGATTTAAACAAACATTGTTTCCAAAGCAGAACAGGTAACCCAAGATTGTTAGAGAAATAAAAATGCAGTTTACACGATAAAAAAAAAGTAGATAAGAACGAATCTGATTGAGAAACCCAAGAACAGGTAAAAATGGTTCCCAAGCCCACGTCCTCACACAACCACAACCGTTCTGGGCTTTCCATCCCTGGGGTTTCCCCCTCCTTTCCCTTTGTGCTGGGAGGAACTTTTTTTTTCCATTCCATCTCACAGATCCTGAAGATAGCTTGCCCTCAGGCCACATAGCTGCAAAAATCATTTTTCAATACCAAATATTCTTGAAAACTACTTGAAGGCACAGTTCCTGCGGCTCTGTTTCGCGGGGTGATGTTTTATACACGCTGAGATCCTCGTTCACCTCCGTCCACCACAAAATTCAGATTCACACAGCACAAACCCCTCCTGTCCCCTGAGGGCTTTGTCACCTCTGTACCTCCAACAGCCACAGCTGGAACTCAAAGACAGCACCACAAATTTCAACTTCTGACTACAAAAATCAAGAAAATCAGTATCTACACGTTTCAGTGTTACCACAGGCCCAGCTCCCCCCTGCACCATCATCTGGCAGCTTGTTTGGAGGGGAAAACCCCCAAACAACCCCAAAGCATGGGAAGAACTGACTGTACCTCACCTCGAGAACAAATCCTCTTACTAAACCAGCACCTTCTATAAATGCAAATTACCACCCAGTGCTGATGCTAAATAAAACCAAAACGCAGCAGCCGGAGCTGAGTCCCACATGTTCACCCTGAGAATTACAACCAACCACCCAAAATGCAGCAGTTGTACGATTCAGCCTCACGTGCTCCCAGATCCTCCCCAGCTTTGCTACATCATTAACACCCAGGGATTTGGCCACTGCACACAGCAAGACTTTGTCCAGCAGCAGCTGTGCTGTGTGGGAGTGATGGGACAATCAGTAAAAAAGTCATTGTCTCCTTAAAAAAAAAAATAAATCCGACAAAAGCTGCCTGGTTTTGCCAGAAGAAACCTCACCCTGCTCGCTGCAGTTTCCCAGGATGGCACTTCAGAGCCTGCTCGTGTTTACCTTGGACAGCTCAGGCTGAGCAGAGCCAAGGCTTGCACAAGAACAGAGATTCTTTGTGCCCTGGCAGGTCACCTCTGCCTCTCACCGCTCATTTACAAACATTCTTTCAAAGAATTAAGGGCCCTGCTTGCTCACCCAGGTGTCCAGCAAGGGCTGCGATGCCGCAGCCACCGGTGGTGGCACCTGGAGCATCTCTGGGGGTTCCAAAATCCCTGTTTTGGTTTTGGGGGGCCTGTTTCAGGATGTCAGCAAAGGTGACAGCCTCAAGCTTTTCAGGCTGGACATCAGCAGGAATTTCTCCATGGAAAGGGTGGCCCAGGGAGGTTTGGAGTCCCCATCCCTGGAGTGTCCAGGGAATTCCTGGAGGTGGCACTGGGACAAGGGGAGGATCAGTCACAGCTCGGACTGGATGGGCTTGCAGAGCTTTTCCAACCTCACTGATCCTGGGATTCATCAGAGACATCAGTGGGTGATCACAGATGAAGCCTAAATCACCTATTTCTTGTTCTGGAAATTCAGGGGTCCAAACTTCCTACCTGGGAAAGTTAATGAAGAAAAGAATACGCTCTGGAGCTTGAAAAATTCCCATTTGTGTCTGCAGAGAAACTCACTTTTAACTTGAGCTGCCAGCTGAAAGCATCAATCTCTGCGCTAGGAGGGCTCAGTGCAGATTTTGATGCATTTCTTTAATATCTCTCAGACATTCAAAACTACTCTTACATCATTAGGAATTTCTTCTGTATCACATTATTTAATAAAAACCTGCTGAAGACATCAGGAACCACTGCAGCTCTGTATCATCATCATCATCATGATCGTTAGTGTTTCTCATTTTTAAAAGCAGATTAGCATTTCTGATTTAACTAAGCTTTTAAACACTGTTTTGCATATTATCTACATCCAAGGCTGAGCTGGGGATGCACAAAGAGACATTTTGATCTCTTCCACAGCCAACAGGAACCAGAAAACCACTGAGTGTCTCATATTTAAATACAAATTTCATGGCAGGGGGATGTGTGTGGGTTTTACACACACACACAATTACAAACTGCAGGGTTTAACTTTATTTTTATTTAATTCTACTTCAATCAAGTAGTCATCTATGCCAGTACAACACATTCCACTTGACAAAATTAAACTACAACAGGATTTTGTATTAAAATGACTCAGGTTTAAAACATCAACACCGACTTTTGACTTCACACGGTTTTCAGGAACTCACAAAAGCTGCACAGAACTGTGGGCAACACCTAAAAACAGGCAAGCAAAAGGTGATGAAATTTCACACAAAGTTTTCAAACATCATCATTGAGCTGGGTTTAATTCCAGGGGAGGTTTTTGGAGTTTGGGGGGGTCTTTTTTCCTCAGGTAAGACTTCAAGGCCCATCAGAGGGAGCTCAAACGCAGGTTGGGCTGAAAGCCCTCAGAATTAAGTGATTTTAACTACGGATATTAAAAAACAGCAATCCAGGAAACCTGAGAAAAATCTCCAAGTGAACAAGAACCACCCTTAAAATGCAGGTCACAAACTGTCTTTAAAAATCTTACATTTTTTAGCATTTCAAGAGTCACACATTGAAGAGCTCAGCACTACCTGCATTAGCTGCACATTATTATTTTTTTTGTTAATTACAATTTGAAAGGGCAGCAACAGCCTTGGACGAGTAAATAGATGCATCAAAGCATCCCTGGGCTGAGATACACCAGGAATTGAGAGAAGCCCTGGTAAACAACCCCAGAAATCAGCGCAGTCCTGAAATTCCAAGCCTTACAGAAAAAAAAAAAGAAACGAGCAGAGCCACAAACAAAAAACAGGAGTCAATGTCACAGAGAAAAAAAAAAATAACTCCCCCTCTCCTCTTCTCACCCACTTTGTTACTATGGGACTGGCAGAAAGCTCTGGATTATAAACACCAAGGTCCCACTCACAAGACAATTAAGCAGCTCCAGAGCTTCCATCGACCACCCACCTCCGCTCTGCGCAAGGTCTGCGCCTCCCAGCAGAGCTGAAATGCCAAAAATCCACTGTGCCAGCTGAAAAACAGGACTTTGCTGCTCCACACAACAGGGAAACCCTTCGGAAAACAAAGTTGTTTCTTTCTCAAATTAAGAGATTTTCTTTCCTTTTTTTTTTTGGTGAGGGTAATAAAGGAGGGGTTGATATCATGATATCACACTCTGGTGAAAAAGATGGATCGGAACTTAAAAATCCCACATGGATCCAACAGCATAAATAGGTGGAAGATGACCAAGAGAGAAAGGAAGCTCGGAGGGGAACAGTGAATTTCTGCCTCTGCTCTGACCAGTAACCAACAATAAAGCAGACAAGATGGTAAACATTGCAAAAAGACAATTACTAATAATGAAAAGGCAACAGAAATTCTGGGCTGCTTCCACCAACTGAGCAAGGCGTTTTCAAACTGACAGCAACGTGCTGCTTGCCAAATGAAAATGAGAGCAAACAGCAAAGTTGTGCTTAACCCCTTTTTGCTTTTATGTTGCATTTTAAACCCAGATGAAATCATGGAATTTGAAAGAAAAAGTCTACAAAGGAGACATTTTACTCAGCTCTCTGGTCAGTGTTTCCATCACTTCAGTACCCAGAATGCTCAGAAAAGTTATTCATCTTGGGCTCTTTCCTCAAAACCAGGTTCTTGAAAGTGTGATGGGTTTCCAAGTGCAAAACCTGGGTTAGGAGCGCTCAGATTTGGGAGAAACTGAAGTGGGATTGAGGAGAAATTAATTTGGAGTCTGACTTGTCTTGCAGAAGGTGAGTGCTAAACGTGTGAGTTAATTGAAGGCCAACCTGTAATTGCAGATTCCAAGAACTCCCTCAGGAACACCCAGCTCTGGAGTGGCAGCAAGGACTGACCACCAAAGGCAAAATCCCGGGATACAGAGCCACACAGGTGTGAAAAACAAGCCGATTCCAGCGACTACAAACACCTCCAAATTATCCTCACTCTGCTCCCAACTAACTCCAGCAGGAACTCCAAGAGCATCCAACATGCAGGTGAGCATGAGCAGAGCTCCAGCCTCACACCTTCCCAGGCAGGTGCCTTTCCTTCACATCCAACCAGCAGCACCACCAACTCAAAACAAATATTTACCCTCTCCTGACACAGAGGAATAAAAGGAAACGTTTTACTGCAAACCCAACTGTGTTCTCCTGTTCCTGCAAAGCTTCAGTCACGAACAGGCTCGTAAATTTTCTTGGAGCAGTTAAAAACAAAACACTGACAGGCAGGTGAGACAAGAACAGAACAGAACAGCCCTGACATCCCTGAATGTGGACCAGAAAAAGCATCTCGTGCCCGGAAAGCGCATTCGTTATGCCGGGAATTTCTGCTGATGGGCTTTGCAGAGACATCACCAGCCAAGGGAGGCTTTGGAAGTGCAGCAATTTGCACCTACGACAACTGGAGTGTAACGGGAACAACACCGGCGGCAGCGAGTCCGGCAGCTCCCGCCCGTGGCTGCTCCGTGCCCACTCCCGCAGCAGCGGGGGATGCTCCGGGGGGGCTCCGAGGGACCCCGATCTGGGTCTGCCCCGGGCTGAGGAACCAGGAGCCCACCGCGGACTGCAAGGAAGGAACCACGACACCTGCTCGGAGCCGCGGGCCAGCCTGAGCCCCCGGCGTGTCCCGGGATGAGGAGCCGGGGAACCGTCCCGACGAGGCTGGAGGAACCGGGACTCCCCTCGGAGCCGGGACTGTCCCGGGATGAGGAACAGGGCCCCACTCAGATCGGGATAGAAACGGGACCTCCTCAGACCCCGCTGAAGGAACTGAGATCCCTTCAGAGCCGGGGCCTGTCCGGAGGTGATGGAACCGCGATCCCCCGTCAGACCCGGGCCCGTCCCGCGGTGATGCAACTGGGATCCCCCTCAGACACCAGCAAAGCATCCCGGATCCCCCCCCCGACTGGGGCCTGTCCCGGGGTGACGAACCGGGACCCTCTCGCAGGGGACACGGGGGTGT
>VZTX01021144.1:0-32099 GCA_013400915.1 Pardalotus punctatus | reverse complement strand
CGCTGCCCCCGCGGGGCAATCCGCTCGCTCCCGCCTCCGCCGCGGCCCGCCCGGGGCTCCACGAGCGCCTTCGTTTCATTGGAAATAAATAAATAACAACAATTAACCCCCGCAGGAGGCACGGCCGGCCGGGGGCGCGGAGCGGCGCGGCCGCGCTGTACGAACCGAAAGCGAAATGCCCCGACCGGGGGGGCTCCGGCTCCAGCCCCTCCCCCGCCCGGCCGGACCCCCTCGGGGGCGGATTGAATCCCTGCCGGGGGCTCGGGACTCCGGCCCGGGCAGCACCGCTGCTGCAGCTCCGGTCCGGCGCACACGGAATCACCTAACGAGACCTAATTGGTGTATTGGTTATACCCCTAATTAACGCTTACGCCGCTAAATTCGCGTTAGTGGAGAGGCAACCAGATGGGAGCAGTAGAAAGAGGGTGTTTTTTTTTTAATATAAGCGAATTAAATCTCTGTAGGCAAATATTAGAGGCCCCTCGTTTTACTGCCTTTAGGCATGAATAAAATTAAGTTAGGAACTGAGAGAAAACAGTAATCAGTAAATATCTTCTAATTTATTTGTTATAAACCTAATTGCTTTTTCTCCTAAACGTAATTTGCTCTGACATATAAAATTTCATGGCATTCTCCAGAACTGAGGGGCAAAATGCAAATAATTTCCCTCTGAGGCACTCTGAAGGTGAGCTGGGTTCAGTGGAGACATTAAATAGGTTTTTTAGCCAGTGGAGTTGTTGCTAAACTACCTGATCAGGAAAATATGAACTTTCTTTAAATGTGCCATCTAGTCTCAAAAAGCAGAAATAAAATGAGAAAGAAAAAGGGGAAACCTACAAAGCCTTTGTGCGTCTTTCATTATTTTAACTGATCACTGAGGGCAGTGGCTTAAAACCTGTTCGTGGGGAGCCTCCCCCCCGGTCCTGTGTTCTCTGACCTGTGCCACTTCCCCTGGGGGACATCAGAGCCATCCGTGCCCTGCAGTAGGGAGGGGAAGGGAAGGCTGGGGCAGCTCTCCGGCTCAGGATCAGCCTCCCACAGAGAAGATGCCTCCTAAATTCCCGAAGTGGGAAGTGTGCTCTGGTGGCTCTTTTCTTCCGTGGAAGGGAGTCACCAGCACTCCTCAGTTTTGGCTTCTGTGAGGTGCTCAAATAGCGTTTGGGGCTGGAAGGTTTGGCTCCCTCAGCTTTCCTGCTTGTGTTTTTGCAAGTGCTCTCCCATTTTAGTCTCTCTTCTTTGGGGCCAGGTTGTATCAGGAGAAAGCAAATGGGACTTTTGCTGGTGATTGTTGTACCCTCCACTTGCAGTTGGAGCTGGGAAATGTGCTAATCCATGCAAATATCAGTGGGGGTAGTAGGAGTTTTAGCATGTAGTGGGAGGTTTAAGAAATAATTTTTTCTCTCTTTCACAAGAAATGGATAAATATAAAAATTTAATAAGACGTACAATTAATTCTGTAGTTTCCAGCAGAAAATAGTACTCTGTAAAATGTAGTTGGTAGTTGAATTTAATGTTAACCTTATTGGAGGCTTGCACAGGATCACTTCTGTTTGATTGGAAATGTTTCCCTAAAATCATTGAAAATCATTCCTAAATGAAGATGTGGAGGTTTTGCCTTCTGGTGTGGTGCAGAAGGTGAGATTCTCCAGAAGATTTATTTGAATCCACGGGACAGAAGCCATTTTGGCCAGGTTCCCCATTGGGGATTTCTGTGTGATCTGGGAACTCGGGAGTCAGTGCTTGTGGAAGCATCCCAAACCCAGGGATCATCCCTGCCTGGCAGACTTAGGGGGATGCTGTTCTTCCTAAGAGTGTTCCAGATTCCTAAAAGCAGATGTTTTATGACTGTCTTTGATAAGGAAGATGGGGTTTGGTGCACTTTGGGTGCTCCATCGCTTCCCTCCGGTGCCAAGGATGAATCTGTAGTAAATACAGCAGCAAATGTGTGATGTGAAAGTTCTGAGGGGCTGATAAACAAGAGATAATATGTCAACATGTTAATTGCACAGAAGTTTCAGAACAGGCTGTTCTAGCTCTCAACTGTGCCTTCCCTGCATAGATCATTTGCATTTATTTAAAGGAAAATCAGTCATGGAAATAATACTGTTCTATTTTTAAGGCTGGAATCTAAGAGAAATATTTTAAGGTTTCAGAGTGACAACTTTGATTTGCTGTGTGAAGTTTTAGCGAGTGTTCCCAGGTCACTGCTTCTCTCAGGACAGCTGAAGGCTTCCCATGCCATGTGCTGGTTCTGTAGGTTGCATCATCAGTCATTCCTAGGGGGATGAGCAGTGGATTGAGTGATGCCATTCCGTGGCTTCCATGTGCAGATGGTGCCCATCTGTACAGCTGGGACACCCTGTGCCTGCAGAGGGTTCCCCTGAGCCTGGCAGGTTAACTGGGACTGAGTGGGATGCCCAGGCTTAGGCTCACAGTGCCTGGTGGGGTTGGGGCTGGTTCAGTTGTGGGCTCAGGGAAGTGCTGGGTGTGGGCAGGTGAGTGAGGAAATAACCCAGAACAGATGGAGGGACAGCCAGAGTCATTGAAAGGGTGCTTTCTGCCCCTGGTTTTGGTTTTCTCAGTGAAATTAGAGAAGTGTGATGTTTTTACTCTCTTAAAGAACCAACAGCAGTGCTTTGTGAAATAAGTTTTGTTGCCTACAGATATGAGTTGTGTATAAAATCTGTGTTCAGTTTTATCAACCCTGTGATTTGCATTTACCTTCAATACCTGCTAAAAGCCTTATGTTCTTCATTTTCCCAGGAAGCTTCCCTGAACTATAATTTAATTTTAGCAGCAGCTTTCAAAGTAGGGGGGGATTAGCTGCTTAGTTTTTTCTAAGGTGGTCATAACAGAATACATCAGTGTGGCAAATAGTTTGGGGATTTTTTAATACAGATTAAGAAGTTATACATTTATGGAGTGAACTGTGTGCAGCGTAAGATGTGGATAGCATAATAAAATAAATCTGTTGCTCCAGGCTCCTGTACCCACCAGACACCTACGGGAGGTGGCTCCTGAGTAGGAATCCCGCTGTGTGCAAATTCTCAGACTCACTGAGCTTATGACCCTCATGTTTCACTGTGGCTTTGCTGCCCAAGCTGCTCTTCAAACACAGATCCCCGTGCTGGCAGTTTAATTTCAGCATTACACTGCTCTGTGGTAGGAACATGAAAGGGTTCAGGAAAGGCCATGCCTAGGAATAAAATTGGGCAAGCATTTGTTCACACTGTTACCGTTTGTATCTTGAAGTTATATATATGGAAATAGTCTTCCTAACACACCGCCTTCAGTGTCTAGAATGTCTCTCTGGCATTCATAAAAGTGTCCAGTGTTTAAGTACCTCAGTAAATAATAAATGAAGAACTATAATTGAATATCTTGCCAAAAATCTTTCTGTTTCTCCTGGCAGGACTTTGATGTGAGGTGGAGGTGTTCAAATTCAGAGGTACCAGTCTGAGAAGGAAGTGTTTGACACAGGCCTGCCTGGCCAGCAGCAGCTCCTGCTGTAAATCACTTCAGGGGTACCTGAAATTCCTTGGGTTGCTGCAGCTGGAGATGGTTGTGTCCCCAAACTATTTAAAGCTTTACAGTGCAAAATAAATCCCAGCATTCTGTTTGGAAGCTAAAATACAGCTGCTGTGTATATATCTCAGTAGGGCCTTAGTGCTCTGGCTTTTTTCTTCCCTGTCTCAGTCATTGCAAGCCAAGCAGGCAGCTGGATTTGTGGGATTTTTTCCCCCCACATATTCTTAGAGGAATCCTTCAAAGAGTTGACTTTTGTAGTGACAGAGATACAGGCAGTGATCATCTTTGCAGCTGAAACAAAGGAGGTACTGTTCTAGCTGAAATGTGACTGGTTCTTCATTGAAGCCTGGGAGTAGATGGGGTGTTAGTAAAGCATTTGTAAACCTGTGTGTAACCTAGATGTGCTTTCTTCAGCAGGATAACAATCTGCTTGATTTTCAGGTATCTTTTTTTAATCTTCAGTAGCTAAATGAGCACAGTTGAGAGCTGCATGTTGGACAGTAAACCATGCAGGGTTTCATACATGGGGCAGAAGGCACTGGCTAGAGCAGAGACCTACAGAGGTGATGCTTGGGTGGATGTGAGGAAGGCACAGCCTTAGGATGAGCCTTGGGGCAGGGGATGTAAGGTCTGTGCTGCTGCGAGGCTCTCAGAGTGACAGTCCCATTTCAGAGAGTGCCTTGCAGAGGAAGGATGCAAATCCGAAGAGAAAAGATTGCTGTGACTTCGGCAGCAGTGCAGAAAATGGGAAGGAAGAGCTTAAGAACACGAATTAGAGCAAGGCAACTGCACTCGGAGCCAGTGGAGTGGTGAAATGAGGGAAGTGGACAAAGGAGTGTGGAAAGCTTTATCTTTTTGGGAAGGATTAGATGAAGCAATGGCCTGATTGGGGAAATGAGATGGCAGAGGGAAGGAGGCTATGAAGATGCAGAAGTGTATAAAGGAATGTTATCTGAGGTTTGTGATGATGATGGCAGCAGCCATCGGTTTATTCAGGTGAAGGAAAGATGCAGGTGTGCCATTTGTGGGGGGAATTCTGAAACTAAATTGTGTTTGGTTCATAATAAAAGGAAGTTGGCAATTCTTGGGAACACTAAGCCCTGGTGTTTCACGAGGCTTTTTAAATCTCATTCGAGGCTCAGAGATTTCTTACCTCATGAAGCAGTTACATTTTCGAACATGACTAAGTTCTCCAACCCTTGCCCAGTGCTGAGCAAGTGAGAAGCAGCAGAGGAAGTTCCCTGCAGCCTGGAGCACGTGCAGGGCTTCTCTCTGTGAGCACCGCTGGGCAGCTTTCAGCTCCGTGAGCTGCCCCAGAGCTCTGCCTTGGGGCTGGCAGCTCCTGGAGTAAATCCCTGTCCAGGTGTCCGTGTGGAATGAGATCCCACCTCTGCAGGTAGCTGGTGGGGGTGCAGCTGCCCTTTATGAAGTGCTCTGGGGTTGCTGCTTTCAAAAGCTTGTCTGCCTTTGCTGCGTGTCAGACGGTGCTGGCTGTGTCCCTCAGGATACAGAGCTTTGAGCACTGTTAAAGATTTGGGTCACTGATGAGTGTTGTGAGCAGCATCACAGCAAAACAACCTGCCTTGTTACAAGCTGTATTCTCAGAGAGACTTGGGAATGTTCTTTGAAGGATGGATGTACCTTTTCATTTCATTTCATGTTTTCTAAAACACCTTTGCTGCTTGTTAAATCAACTTACTGTGTGTCTCTGGATGTGCTGGGTTTATTGCCGTACAGTTTAGAGGTCACTGGTGCTTTGGCATTTCCAGTTGCCTGTCCCTGGGCAGCTCGGAGTGCTTGTGCAGCAGCGTGCTCAGGGAGATTGCTGATGGCTTTCAAATGAAATGGATGTTGCAGCAAATGTGCCAATGCAAGAGGAATGATGTGTGGGAGAGAACAAGAGACTGTGCTTATGAGAGGGCTGCTCCGTGACAAGGATTTTTTTTTTGTTGCAAGGCAGAAAATGAATTGAAGAGAAATGAGAATATTGACTGAGTTGTTTAAATTAATGCTGATGGGTAACAATCCTTTCCTTCCAGCTTTTTTCTTGAGCAATGTCTTCTTTATACGAATGCCACTGTTTGTGTTGTTACATAATCTGATTTTGTGGTTTGATTTTTATGGCATCATTATTCACAGAAAATCCACTTTTTCTGGAAAATCCCTTCCTTCCCCAGTTTACTGATGTATTTATGAGCTCAGTGGTGTGACATCTGACAGCCTACTCCGTTTTCCTGTACCACTTCCACACATTTCCCAATATGAGTAATGCATGACCGAGAGCAGATAATGCAGAAATAACGCAATGCCATTGGTGTTTTAACAATGAAAATCACTGACTCTTTCTGAAAACTTAATTTGCTTCTCATGCAGGCTAAATTAACAACGGGAACATTTGAAGGCATGTTTTTCTTTGGTGCTTTGTTAATCCACATCCCCGCAGGACTTGCATCCTTGTACTTCCACCCCAGGAAATGAACGGTTTTGTTTGGGATCAAAGAGTAGTTCAGCTTCCTGGGCCTGTTTCTAGGATGAATACAGATGGAGATTTGGAAGTTGTAGGTAGAGACCTACTTGCTAGGAATAGGGAGTATGTGGCAAAAAAGGCTTTTTGGGTCAACTTCTCACTGACTTAGAGGAGAATCACTATGTATATGTGTATACATATATATATATCTATTCAGTGTTGTAAGTTGTGGGGCTGCGCTCTGAGTTTCATTGTGTTGAGAACTTCTTGAATGTGGAATTTTGGTAGAAAAGTTGAGACAATGTGCACTTTTTGCCTTTTTGAGAGGTTTGAGGTTGTATTTCAGTGTGGTTTGCACAGTGGGGCTGTTGTCAAATCTTGCAGCCTTTGCAGTGAAGCCAATTTTCAGCTTTCAGACAAAAATGCCTAAAGCTCCTTGAAAATCTGTACTCAGAATTTGCAAAATTTAGTAAGTTACAGCTGGGACTTGATAGAGAATCTTGTAGGCAGTTCTCTTAGGGCAGGGGAGGACCAGCCAGGGAAACTTGTTATTCGGGCTGTCTCTGGCACCCCCGTCCTTCTCGAGACAAAAATCAGACCTGTGCTGTTGCACTTGCAAATAATGTTAAGGTTTGGCTTCATGGAGAAGTGCCTTTCCTTCCAGCACCCTGCTGGCTCTGCAGTGACTTAGCAAATCGGTACATTTATATAATTTGATAGCTGGCTTCTTGCTGAGCTATATTGTACTCTTAAAATTCTGAGTCATATGCCTTGACATCTTAGCACTTTCCTTGGCAGCCTTAAAAATCATGCATTGGACATGGTACTGGGCCTACAGTGCTGCTTTGTCCTTGAAATGCTGCCCTATAATTGACCAGCTTTGCCACTGGCTGAAAAGCAGGAAATTGCCCCACCATGAAGATAATCCTTTTTTCTTTGGGAAGCTGTGGGCAGTCAGGGACAGTCCTGTCCTCTTGGAGACGGTTTCTTGGCAAAGCTGGGGACAGAGGCAGTTTCCCCCACCCTTCGGTGAGTTGCTGGAGCTTGAGACGTGGGACACAGCAGTGGAGGCTGAGGTTCAGTTCTCTGGAGAGCAGAGAAGAGTGTGACAGACAGCAGTGGCATCTTCCTTTGTGGATGTTGCCTTTTGTTCTCACTGCTGGTAGGGGAAGCTCTATAGGTCATGGCCCAAACTTTCTGAAGCTCTCGCTGGATGTTGCACAGTTTGGTCTTTGTAGGCTGGGCTTTCTGTCTCACGTGTGGTATGAGTTTTCTGCAGACTGCATCTGTCTGAGGTGTCGTGGTTCCAGCTGCTTTAAATTAGTCACTTGCACTCTCACTGTGCTGCTGACAGGACTGGCTGGAGGCATTTTATCTCCTTGCTTAGCAAGTGGTGATGTTTTCTTGTTTCAGGAGTAGTGTACAATGTCTTAACTCTCTTCTGGTTCTAGATTGTGTTCCGGAGACACAGCAGTACTGAAAATGTACTGAATTCGGTGCTGTTGTTCAGATCAGACATGTCTTGACAACTCCATCTTCGTGCTGCAGATATGTAAGGCAATTGAGGTAATTTTGAGCCTGGAAACAGGGAAAGAATCGTTGCCATAAAATGCTTTAGAGGAGGTTTATGGCAGAGCAGGAGAACTGTATTGAGCTGTTGTGCCAGCCTGTGTTCCTGGAGCAGGCCTGCGAGGTGTGAGCTGCTGGTTGAAGCTTTAGGACTTGCTTTGTTATTCGCGTTGTAGCTTCTTCTCATCTTCCTTAATCTTTGAAAGGTGAGCTGCAGCCCCAAAACACTTGTTTGGGTGACCCAGGGTAGGGGAAGGAGCAATTTCTTGTCTGTAAATGCGTTTCTCTGTCTTAGATCCACCAATCCGACGACCCCACTAATGTAGTCGGTCCCGGGCTGGGCAGGTGCCTGGGCTGCCTTGTCTCTAACAGCATTAGCAGTAATTGGGATTTCGTTCAAGAAAGAAGTAGATACACCAAGCTGAAGATGATTGGCTGCTCTCTTTTAACAGACAAGTCTGAGAAGGAAAACCCATTCGAATCCCCTTTCATTCTGGATTGGTGGATCTGAAGCCCAGAAACAAAGTTTCAGGTAAGAAGTCACCCTGTACTATATCTTGCTGCTTCTGCTTAGATGAGTTTGTCCGCACATTCAGTCTCTTGCTTTACCTGCTTCATGTCCCCAGAGTGTTAGGGCACATGGAATCAGCTGCTGAGCTTACAGTCAGACAGGGCACGTCCAGGAAGTACAGGAGCGGTACTGGAGGGAATTGCCAATCTGCTGTGAAACACAGACCTAGGAGCACAAGGTAACTTCTGTGTGTGCAGGAGCAGGGTCATGGAGCCATTGCCTGTCACATCCTGCTTCTGGAAGGGGAGAGCAGCCTTGCCAGGGACTGCCTTGGGCTGCCTGTGGTGTTCAGGGAGGTCACAGCTCTGAGTTCTGATGGGTCCATCAGAACTGGAGAGAACTTCTCTAGCTCTTCCTAGGACAATTTCCTGCTGAAATGCCATTTGAAATTCTGTTGTGGGCAGCACTTGGAGTCAGTGTCCTAAACCCTTCCTGAGCTGCCAGTGTGAAGGCCTGGCCCCAGCTGTTTTGGGAGGTGCCAAGCCAGGGGCAGGGCAGGGCTGGCAGCAGGAGCCTCACAGTGATAGGGGTTTTTTTCAGAGTGAGGGACAGTGGTTGCCCTTTGAGTCACATTCATCTGAGGTTTGGGATGCCTACAAAAGGCTGCAAGAGGTTGTCTTGGAGATGGGTTTGGAAGGTGTTTGTGTGTCTCAGGAAGGAAAGCTGGGTCCCTGGCTGGCAGGAAAATAAAGTTATGTAAGTTTGATATAATATCTGGTGTGAGTGGGAGAGCTGTGCCTCTCAGTGCCCAGCTTTTAGTGTAAGTTGGTGCTGTGATGGACTTGGCAGCTTATTTCTAAAGTCACCATGAAACAATGTACCTGAATTCTTTGAACAGTAACAGCAGTAATGCAAATCCACTTGTGTGTTCTCCTTTGTAGGCAGTTACTGCAGTGAATGGTGGGGTCTCAATATTTAGCCTCCTGTAGCAGAAACTCCTGTAGGTGCTGTTGATCTCATGTGTTGTTTTAGGTCTGCGTTTGTTTTGCTGGCGTGGTATTTTGTGCCAAAGTTATATTTGAATTTAATTGATAAATCCATTCATAATGAATTATTTGTGCACAGGGTGCTGTTGCTTCCTGGTTTGATTTTTCTTGAGCAGTTGAATTTTATTTGGTTAGGGTGGGGAAATCTTGGGCATGCTCTTTTAGTGTAATTATTTAAAATAAACCTGAGGGGAAATATAAGGGAAATACTTAATAACCTTAGACTGACACATTTCTTGCATTTTCATCTAGTATCAAATTGAATTTGTTCCACACACCCATTAGACTCACTTTGGAGTTAAAACGGTAAAATAACATCTTTCTGTGGAATATTTGCTGTTCAGGGCGTGCCTTTTTCTAAAATAAGAGACCGGGGAGGCAGAAGTGAACTTGGCATCTTTAGTGATGAAAACTGAAAAGAGGAAATAATTTAAAATACACTTAGCAGGGGAAAAAAGGGGAAGCATAAATGAGTGCTCCTGCTGATCAAGATCCTCAATGTTACTTAATATTGCTTAACTTTTGGAAACATGAGCCAGCCCTACAAAGGCAGCAGCAGAGCTGAGCAGGTTGGAGGCTTTGTTCTTGCCTGTTTTGAATCTTACATTTCAGAAAGTACAATGTGAGGCAGCTCTCAGGGCTGTGCCTCTGCAGCCTCTGGTGTGCAGCCCCTGCCTGGGAATCCAGGGGTTTGTTCCCTGGCAGCCCAGGCTCCACAGGCACTGGAACTTGTCGAGTGCTTGGACCCTGCCTTGGCTAGCTTAGAATTTATTGTAAGTTTTGTTAGGCCTCACCCGTAAAAACTTAATTCAGAAGAGTCTGAGACAGCTTTAAACATGTTAGACAAGTTTCAGCCACATTTTTCTACGTGTTTAACTCCCTCCAGGTTTCTCCTGTGTGATTGACAATGCTGGGTCTGCATTCCCCAGTCAGGGTTTGCCCTGAGCTGCTGGCTGGAGATGTCTATAACCCCTTGTTCCTGCTCAGGAGAGCAGAAAAAAGTGTTTTTCTTTAGAAACGGGTTTTTCAGTGTAACATAGGGTACGTTGGTGCAGAAAGGAATATTACATTTCACTGTGGGAGTTGGGGTGTATGTACATGAAAGAAGCAAGGGCTAATCGAAATGCTGTGTATTTTGGAAACTTTAGGTTATTTCAGTTAATGTTCAGAGTGACTTATGCAAATGTATTAGGATTTTCTTCCCAGTCCTTTGTATCTTCTTGAAAATGAGCTGCTGCATCTCATGAGTCTTATCCTGATGAATAAATTATAATGGAGTAAGATGGTTATTTTATTCAAAGCAAGCATTTAATCTTCTCTCCACTGAACCCATATTCCTTTTGTAGCATTGATTGTGTGTAGCAAACACACACTTTGATCTTCAGGAGCAGAGTGGGACAGCGTTATCCATCAGCCTCCTGTGAATTCAGTGTCCTATCTAGAACATCGCTGTGGTAATGAGGAGAATTCCTCTGATCAGTTCTTTTCCCTTGTCTTGCTTTAAATTTCCTGATTCTTCACTTAGTGTTTTTCCCCAAATGCAAGAGCTTACGTGCAGATCTTGAATGGCTGTTGGAAGGTTGTTCCATTGAGCACTTTTTATTGTGAATGGCAATCATTTGGCTAAATTGATTTTCCTAATGGCACTGTGACTCAGCTATTGGTTACCTAATTTTTTAGAATGATCTGATAACAATAAAAGAATAATCAAAAATGTTTCACAAGTTAA
Source organism: Pardalotus punctatus (assembly GCA_013400915.1). Lineage (NCBI taxonomy): Eukaryota > Metazoa > Chordata > Aves > Passeriformes > Pardalotidae > Pardalotus > Pardalotus punctatus. Next base: position 21,249 of record VZTX01021144.1, on the reverse strand, counting down.
AATGAGTTTGCCACTCTGTGGATATTTATTTTTGAGAAATTCACTTTTGCATTTATTGTTCATGGAAGGACAGAAATAAATGCAAGAGTAAATTATGTGTAAAACAACTTTGTTGACCTGGGAATATAATTCAGCTAAAATTGAAGCAGATTGCTGGAATGCACATGTAAAACTCCATGGAGTGTGGAAATGTGTTGTGTGGATGGTACTCCAACAGCCTTCCAAATCACCCAGGCCCAGTGAGGTTGCATTTGGCCATGGAAAAGGCAGTGATGTGATGGCACCGATTCCCACAGACTTGTGTGGAGCATGTGAGCACATGGCATCTCCCAGGGCCCAGCCTGGCTTTGGAACGGGAATAGGAGGAGTACAAAGTGCTTCTGTTGGTCAGACAGTCGTGTCTGTGCTTCCAAAGGTTGTGGTGTTGTAGCCAAGGTGCAGGGTGGGTGTCCCCTGCCAGCCGGGCTGTCCCTGGGGGAGCTCATGTCACCGCTCCCTGCATGTCCCACACAAGTGTGCACACACAGACCCTTGGATGTTCTGCTTTCCCACCTCTGCACACACTCGGGGCACTCCTTCTGATCCCAGGGATTCACCACTGCTCTGCTTGGCACTGTTTGAGTAAAGCCCTTACGGGAAAAGCACCAGGTAAGATTTGGAGGAAATCCCAGCCTGCAAACCGGGAGGGAGTTTGAGTTGGCAACTGTTCCTGCTGAGCGTAAAATAATACTGAAGGCCTTGAAACAGTGTTATAGCTTCAGATTTTTCATGTCTTATTGTGGTTAATGCTGATTTTTGAGAAACTGAGATCTGAGCTTGACATTAAAGTGGTGGTGGGAGCATAAGGCTTTCCCTGAGTGTCAGACTGCCCTCAAATCCAAGTTGGCTTTTCAGAGCAGCCCTTGGACTGCACTAAACTGAGCCCCCAGCCATGGAGAGGGGTTTAAGTAGCGCCACTTACCCCATAAAATTATCAACATTGAGTGTTGATGGAAATAAGGAAGTACCAGTTGTGTTGGTCCAGGTTGAAATCAAAGTAAACTAACCAGGGAATCACCAATGTTGAGTAGCATGTGAGTTTCTTATAGCTAAAAACCTGAAAAAATTCACAGTGAAGGTAGAAGTTAAATTCACAAAAAAGGTTGTACCTTTTTTGCCAATTCAAATATCTGTTTATAGCCCCATGGACAGCCAGAGCACAAACTAATCTGACTGAGGAGCTGGTTTGCTGTCACAAGAAAGCTGGGAAAAGCATTTAGGATTTATAAACTTTAATGGTTTTTGGGTTTTAATGTTCAATTTAGTTTTGTACTAAACTGCGTAAGAAAAAAGTTGTTGCAGGAGGAGTGAATTAATATAATTTGCCATGCTCCTTGGAAAAATCGAGTGAATTAGCTCCTTCATGTGTTTTATTGTATTTTCCTTTGAAATTCCAAAATGCCTCTCCTTGCCAATCTTTTTTGGACTCTGTCTAGAAACTGATTTTCAGAAACAAAGATATTTTTGCCTAAAGACCAGAATTCCCCAACCTGTAAACACACCAATAAATTTGGATTCCTTAAATTATCTTGTATAAATAAAATTGATGCAGTGAAGAATTCTGAGGTCGTAATTTTAATATTTTATAAAACTTACAACATAAGTCTGAGTTATGTAAAGGCTGTCATTCTTGATTATGACACTGCAATATTGCCATGCTTGGGTTGCAAAGGTGTTCTCATTCCATCAGGAATACAGGCTGTATGTCCATGGGCATTTCTTGAGCAGTTTAATGGGCTTTAGAGGATGAATGGGTGAAGGTTTTTTTAAAAAGGATACAAAAGGGTGAGGATTTCTGTGTGATAAAATCAGATGCACTGAAAGAAACGATTTCAGGGCATTTTACAATGTTTTAACAACACGGAGCTGTAACATGGGAGAAGTCCAGAGTGGATGAAAACTTTTTATGGTTCAGGGCTGAGAGGTGTTTTTTTTTTCATACCTCCATCCTAAAAGTTCCCACCTACGAAGTTTTATTGGATGTACACTGCTGTGTGCTTTGCTATTAATATAAGAAGTTCTTAACACCTGAGTCTTAAAGACACTAAAGCATCTTCCCTTTTTTACTGAGGATTTATAGATTTCACTGGGAGTGCAGCACTTTGTATAGGCTGCTTACATTTGAGATTTAAGATTGAAACCTAAGGCTTGAAATGTAGCTCCAGGGGCTAGACCACCAAAGCAGTTCCTAGTGTATAGAATTAGCATCAATCATCTAATAATAAAATCAGAGTATAACTCTTTCCAAGCACAGAGCATTGAAGAGATCAGAATGGGAATTTCTGTGTCTCTGTTCCCACCTTGTGCCCTGGAGCTCAAAGCGCCTTCTGCTCTGCAGACAGATGATCCACAGCCCTCAGAACGTGAGGCAATTAAAGCTCTGCATTGCTAATTACCGTATTCCTTAAGATCTGAGTTTCATTTGGCCTTCCCTTAACCTGTTCTCTGGGTTCTCTGTTAGTTCTGTGCCTGTTGGCCGCTGGCATTTCCCCCTTCCCAGACTTTATTAAATAACGCTGCATCTCTCTGGGATGCTGATGAGGCCAGTGCAAAGTGAAGCCTTTAGAACACTGTTAAGCTTTTATTTGGGACAGTCCCTGCACAAGCAGGGTCAAGCAATAACATGTCAGGGAAGCACACAAATATTTGCATGTTCCCCTTTTGGTGTGAAGTGGGACACAATATTTCATTTGTGGCATTGTGCAATATCAATGCTGCAGCTGAGTATCCAGGGAGTTTTATAAACCCTTTTACGCAGGGTTTCGTAATGCTGTGAAAAGGTTTTTGTATGGCTTAACCTTGGCACGGAAATGGCCTCGGTGTCTAATGCGTTTTGAATTAAATTTTAAAAAATATTCTCAAGTTACCCATTTTTCTGTTAGGCACTTAAAATTCAGCTTATTTAGCTAGAGTAGTTCCTAAAGCCCCCCCACACAATGACCTCTAAACCAGTGATTTTTAGCTTATCATTTGTGGACACCTACAGATGTTGATCCATTATAAACATATTCAGTTTTGTACACCTGATCTGAACGTGTCAGGAGAGAAGTTTGCTGTGTTTTTTATCAATGACTTTTAGTAAGTTATGTCAGCAAAGTGATTTTTTTTTACCAGGCCTATATGTTTAAAAATGTGTTTGGTGTTTCATAAAATACCTGCAGCAATACCTGAATTTTGATGGTTCAGTATTTCATAAACACCATGCAGATATTGTCCTAAATAGGAATAAATAATGAAACAGATTGGAAAGGAAGTTTCTTGAATTATACACTCTTGTTTTGAAAATCAGACCTATAAAATGTCTGTGTCTTGAATATTTTGTTAGTGGGTTTTAACAGTACATCCCATTTTAAAAAAAATATGAAAACCTCATTTTTTTTCCAGTGTCTTGTTAAATTAAGGTAGTTTTCCTGTTGTCACTGGTTGACTATTTTAAAAGAGTCCTGGTAACTAAATTTCAAATGTTAGTGTGAGGACATGTCAAAGTAAATTACTGCCAAGTATTTGCTGATATACTGGATTAATTGTTTTATAGCTAAATCCCATTTCTCTAAACTTTAAATAAACTTTTAAAAACTTTTAGCAATTCAAAACTGTGGTTTTACTTTGCTATTAAAGAAGACCACAATAAAGCATAAGTATGTCTATTTTTACTGCTGTCCATAAGATATCTGCTGCCACTCTTCCCATGCCAAGTGCATAGCACAGGACATCCCCATGGAATCAGCACCTTCCTGCTGGATAAGAGGAGAGAGAATTCCGGTGTGTTTTGATGCTGCTGGGGGCATTCTTCTGTTGGTTTTGCTTTAATTTCTCTCCTTAGCATGGAGATGAAAATACGAGTCTTTCTTTTATTTTATTCGTAAGATATGAAACAAAATAAAGAGTTTTTAACCCTTTCAGGTGCTCTGGGCTTTTCCCCCTCCTCAATCCTGGCACAAACTGTTTTCCACGAGGCTTCACCTCCAGTTATTCCACTTTCAGCTGTGATCTGAGTGGGGCTTTTCTTTTAAAGTTTTGGTGTTTGTTGTAACTAAATTGGAAGCCTGTGTGGAAAATAGTGAAAGTTCAGTCTGTGCCGGATGTTGGAGCTGGGTTTGTGTTCTGCTTGATGCTGAGTAATTGAGTCCTTTTCCCTAACTTTATCTGGTGTATGTGCTACTCTGTCCTTAAAAGGAACTGGGAAATAATATTGGGGAGCTATGAAAGTTTTGGGAGGTCTGTCTACATCAAATTCCTTCAGCTTCAGAATAGAAACAAAAGGGATCTCCAGACTTTTTGTAACTTCTCATGTCAGCAATGTGGAGTCTGGTAGTTAAGCTTGGGTAGCAGTGAGAGTAATAAATGTAGTCAGAGGATAATCTGGCTTTAGGATATCTTCAACTATAATTCCAACATTTTCCCCCAGTTTATTAGGATACCTTGACTAAGCCAAACTTGCCATGCAATTTGAACTTAGTTCAAAACGTGCTCCCATGGCCAGGTTGTCTGTCCCATGTAGGCTGGGCCCTCACTTTAACACCAGCTTTGCTGTTGTGATAAAGAATGACAATTTGTTTGGGAAAGCTGGGACAGTGGGGAGTGCCAAACCTTAACACCCAAAGCTCCTCCAGGTGGATTCTAAAGCTTTGCCACCCTAATGGCACCTCCTGGCCTTCTGTCCCCATGGGGACTGTGCCAGGGGACAGCTGGGCAGGGATTTTGGCCAGGCTGGTTTGCTGGGTGAAGCCTCTGCCCCAGAACCTCTGCAGTGGGCAGCCATGTGTGGGTGAACTAAAACTCTCCTGCTTCTGGGAGAAAGTGAAAATGTTCAGCTGGGCACTAAAGCCAGGAGGTTACAAATGGGGAAAAGGAGCTCAGGCCAGAGGGATGGCTTGTCCTGGACAGGCCAGAGGGGTGACTTGTTCTTGTTTGCTGCACAGGATCTTCAGTGCTTATTTTACTCTTGGCCGCTAACCTGGGATGAATGTAGAAATAACATAGATAAGTACCCACGTTAACATACTAATGAGTTGCCTGCCTTGAGTGATTTGTTGTGGCATCTAACTGCTTCTTCTCTTCCTTCCTTTTTGTCACCCTGCAGTGTTCTGTGCCAAGGTCTTTGTGGCTAGGCTGCTCCAACCTGGTAGAGAGCATGTGCGCACTGAGATGCCTGCAGAGCATGCCCAGTGTCAGATGTCTCCAGGTGCCTTTCTTCTTTCTTGTTGTAAATGTTATGCTGTTGAACTTGTGTTAAACTCTCAGGACTCTGTTTAATCAAATTGTTAAGTCTGCTAAATGTTTTTTGTGCATCCTTTTCTGAAATCCTCTACTTAACTGCATTGTAGGAGTGACTCTTTAAGGGCTTTCTGTGCGGTAGGGCCGGGGGGGTGAGCTGTTGTGTTTTATTGCCTGTTTACTGAAGTTGTGATATCATTAGCATAGTTCTGCATGTTGCCTGCTACGTTTTGCTTTCTCATTTAACTTAAAAAATAACATAATGAGCTTTGCCATTTCTCTTAAATTGCAATGAACTGACCAGCCTGTGATGTTTGTGTGATTTAATTTAGAAAGGATAAGCTTTTTATTTGCTCCTAAGTGTGGTCCTGGGTGTAGCCTTACCTTAGTCTTTGCACGTGTTTGAATGCAGAATAGTGAGCATGGAGTCCTGGGATCTTTGGGTTGCCCTGTTAACTCAGTTTTTTAACTGTTAAGAAGTGAAGAACAAGGGGTGGGGGCGTTACTCTGCACAGAAGACCACTAAATCCTGAGTTCTCTGTTATTTTTCTTTTAGTAAGCTATTGGAGCTGAGCCTGCATAATTTATAGATGGGGAATTGCTGCTTCACTGGTTTGGGAGGGGTTGAAAATGATAAAAAGGGAGCTTTTGGGACCAGTTAACAATTTTGAACTCCCCGGGTATTTACCTTGGAAAGAAAATGCTGAACGTGTGTAGTAACTGTGTGGCACTTCCTAAAGTGTTTCTGAATGTAACATTTTTTAGCAGAACACAAGGATTATTTAACATTAGTCTGTGTTGTAACATAAGAGCATTATTCAGTGGTTCAGTCTTTCATGTGTACAAAATGAGTACTTAAAAGAAATTGCTTTTTTTGTGAATGAAAATGAACAATTGAGTTTTGTGTGTCACTCCATTTGAGGTCAGCCACTGCAGAACATGAATGTCTTACCTTAGAGAGTAACCAGTTATTTGAAAACCTCTCACCTGCAAAATGTGGCCACTTGAAATCCAGCAAATCTGAATTTCAGAACCAGAATTCCTTCCAAATTTCTGTTAAGATACAAATACATTTTTCTGTTTGAAAGCTTTGTGTTACAATTTTGAAATAGTATTCAAAGAAAGGACAAAAACTCACGTCCAAGACAAACTCATAGATAGATAATTCAGTTTTATAGAAATGAACAGTCTCATGGCCAAATAATGCTTATAGAAGGTGCCTACAATCATGCTAGGGCAGAGTCCCAGAGATTTGGTGTCTATCTTGGGAATATTTGCAAGCTAGTTCTAATGTGGAGATCTCCCTGCTCCCTTTCCTGATTCTCTGTGTTGGCCCTCTCACTGGCTAAATAAAACTTTATTTCAGATGGAATTCCGAATTTCTTTTTCTCCCAGGATCTTATTTGTCAGTGGCCAAAAAGTATCTCAGAAGACTTTAGTGAGTGATGGTGGTTGTTTTTGAGCTGGATGACAATGTTGGGAGTGTGGTGAGAAGGGCCAGGGCTGGTTCCAGGGCTGGTTCCAGGGGTGTTTCCCAGCCCTGCTGGGGGGTGAGCAGTGGCTGTGGCACAGCTGCTGCCTGGGGCTGTTTTTTGGAGCCAGGGCTGCCATCTTGCACTTACGGCGTGGGAAGTTGTGACTTCAGCCTCACCGTGTTTATCACCTTGAGAACTATTTCAGGACAGGGGTGGTTTTGCTGTCATTGATGTTTTGTGTGGTTGGGATAGATCTTGGTTTCCTGGAGCACAGCCTTGGGTGGGGCGGGCTGCTGGACCCCCACAGCGGATTCCAAAAAAGCTCCTCGGGCCAGGGAGCTCCTTAGCAGGCTTGGGCCCCTGCAGGACAGACTCCTGGCTTGGGAATTGCCCAGACTCCTTAGTGCTGGATCTGAGAACTTGGACTATCCCTGGTTTCTTATAAATCAACTCTGCTAGGTACATAAACTGTAAATTGAACAGGGGAAAGTTCAGCCCAGGCTGGGATTTGATGAATTGGTGCAGAGTATTGTGTATCACAAATTTCTCTTGGTAATACTGATGACAGGATAAAATACAAACCAGTTTGTTCATCAATGTGCTACTTTATAGATGAGATTTTTGGGAACCTGTTGTCACACAGATATGGTGTCATATAGTTAAAACCCAGGGCTAAGGCAGCTCTCTTGTAAGAATGTATCACTTGGAAAAGTTTCTCAAACCTGTCTTGTTTTCAGGAATCATTGCAGATCCGTCAGCTTTCATGAGAGCCCCATTGAAGTACCAGTTCATTTCTGTAAGGCTTTTCTGCTCCATGTGCCTGTGTGGATGTCACAATCCCAGAACATTTGTAGCCCTATAATAGCAGCAGTTACCAGGGTTAACAAATTATAAAGTACACGCCTGAGAGGGCAAGCTCTGTGTTCAGGCAGGTGGAGTTGCTTTGAGGCTGTGGGGAGCTCAGGATGTGGAAGGAAACAATGGTGTGTGTCTGGGCTGTTGCACTTCAGGAGTGACTGAGGAGGATTTCACCAAGATTTGGCTCCCCTGCTGGGGCTGGGTTTGTGCTTCACTGCTGGTGCACTGTCCTGATGGATTGTTCAGGGAATAAGAGGGAGGAATGTCCGAAGTGTGACAGACCTGGGAGAGCTGGGTGTCAGGAGTGTTTGGACACCGCTCTCAGGGATGGACAGGGTGGGATTGTTGGGGTGTCTGTGCAGGGCCAGGAGTTGGACTGGATGATCCTTTGGGTCCCTTCCAGCTCTGGATAGTCCATGGTTCTATGAAATATTGTGCCAAAATAAAGACTTTTTTCTTTTTATTAAGGTTTGATTGTTTTTGTAGAACTGAGCCAAAAGATGTTTTGAATCTTTTGGAAGAGTCTGTGAAGGATTTTTAAAAAAAAAAAGAAAGAAGTTCTCCTTTTGGGTGTGTGACTCAGTGATGCCTGAAGGGGAACTTGGAAGCAAAAGTGGCACCAGTTGCTTTCCCCATTTTTTATTTTTGGCACCATGACTTGCCCTTCATTGTTTGCTGAGCTCTAAGCCCTCATAGAAATCAGGTGGGGCACAGATACCAGGAGCTCTTGGTTCTGTAGCACACATTCAGTTAGGGTAAAATGATTAATAGGAACTGCAGGAAGGGAAATACAGGAGCTCTTGGGTGATTCATAAGAGTTATCTGGGAGTTGTATCTGTTGTGTGTGTAATCAGTGAACAGGCCAGAAAGGGAAGAACAGTCTTTAATCTGGAGCTTTGGAGAATCTCTTCAGGAAGCTCCTATTCAGTCTTGGGGCTTTTTCAATCCTTTAGGCTTCAGCAGTCACCTGCCATCCACCTAAAGCAAGAAAGCATGGATTAGGTTTGCTCTGCCTTTCTATGATGTTGTTAACAGTCATCAAACCTAACCAGGCTGTTAAAATCAAGCTGTAGAATTTCCACAAATTCCACGTGTTCCAGTTCTCATTCTGGGCGTGTGCTCTGCGCTTTTCCTCATGCAGTAAAACACCTTCATAGTTCCTGTAGTTTACTGGAGAAATATTTGCTTTCTGCATTCTGTGAGCTGTTAGTGAGTGGGGAAGAGAGACAGGTAATTTATTAAAAAATATTTATTCCTATTTGTGGTACTTGAGGTTTGCTGTCATCTACTGTGGCTTTTGGTTTAATTGATACTATTAGGAAATAGAGTCCCTGACACTTAGCACTTGTTTCTGTTGCATGGAGGAGCACATATTAAATACCAGTTCATAATGCTTGAAACTGCTACAAGGCCTTAGTTTTAGCTCCTTAATTGTCTTTAATGATGTTTTTGCACATGAGCACCCTTGGATCCAATAGCTCCTGTTTTCATTTGCTTTGATATGGATTTCTCTGCAAGATTAAAGCATACTGGGCTGTTGTTTAGGTCTTCAGAGAAACTGGTTCTGTTACCAGTTGTGTGATGCAACCCTGTGGATACAGCGCCTTCCATGGCTTCATCCTTGGAGCACTGCAGGGTTTTGGGTGTATTTCGTGGTGCTGATTTGGGAAGAGGCTCCAGCAGGGCTGCCAGGCAGAGACATGTCTGGGGTTCTGGGCTCTGTGAGTAAACATCTCCATTGTGAAGTGAGCACTACTCATTAAGCAGCAGAAGATAAGAGCCCAGAAATAATTTTGAATTATTGCATAACATAGGAGGTGATGAAATAAGTCTTGGGAAATGAATTGTTAGAGAGATGTAACGAAACTAACCCAGTAACCAAATACTGCTCCGCCAAATTTCTTCCCTGTCTTCAGTTACACTTTTCCTTTGCTTAATTAAAAAAAATAATTTTATCTCTCTTCTAAAACTCTGCTTAGGTTTTTTCATGCTCGGTTACACCCTCCCAAGGTCTTTGGGGTTCTGAGAAAAGGTTCTTTCCTACACCTTTCCATCTGTTCTTAGAGTTTTCAGCTTAATTGCACGTAGTGCCCTGCTCTTGTCTCCCTCGGTGCTCACATATGAGGTGTGGCCTGGAAGCTTTACCAGAGTGTTCGTTCCTTGCAGGAACAAGAAATGCCTTGCTTCCAGTGGGAGCTGTCAGCTTGTCCTCCACAGCCAGATCTTAAAATTCGTGCAGTGACTTTTTCAGACTTGAATCTCCCCTGACTCCTCCCATCCCGTTCTCCCAGTACTCCAGAGGCCTGCGATAGCATCCCTGGCTTTACGTGTCCTTTATCCTTGGCTTCTGCCCAATGGGATGTCCAACTGCATAAGCTCTCCTGGATCTGCATTTTCCTTTTCACGGAGTCCCCGTCCCTGGAGGTGTCCAGGGGAGGAGTGGAGGTGGCACTCAGTGCCCTGGGCTGGGTGACAAGGATTGGACAGGTTGGACTCGATGGTCTGCAAGGTCTTTTCCAGCCTTACTGACCCTGTGATTCTCATACCTCATGTCCTGGAGGTGGGCAAGCAGGAGGAACGTGGCACTGACTTAGTTCTTGCTGCTGTCATTGCTGCTTATGGATTGGCAGGAGCATATCAATTATGGACTGGAAGCTGTCTTCCCAAAAATCATGGTCTTAACAGCCATTGCAATTGGCCAGTTTGTGATTTGTTACTGTTCTGGGGAACCTGTTTGCCAGTGGGAGGTGGAGTTCTGGAGCATCAGGGTGTAGATGTTTATTCCTTACTCCAGCATTCCCTGCAAAGGAGTTATTTGTTAGCAGTGAGGAATCTCCGTGCTATCACAGCTGAACCGGGGCACAAAGAATCCCCAAAGGGTTTGGGTTGGAAAGGACCTTAAAGCCCATCTTGTTCCTCTCCCCTGCAGGGACACCCTCCATGATCCCAGGCTGCTCCAAGCCCTGTCCAGCCTGGCCTGGGACACTGCCAAGGATCCAGGGGCAGCCCCAGCTGCTCTGGGCACCCTGTGTCAGGCCCTCCCCACCCTCACGGGAAGAGTTGCTTCATTTATCTAGCATAAATTTCCCTTCTTTCAGTTTAAACACAGACATTTCCAGAAGGAAGTTTGTCTTTCTATTTATTGATGTTACAATTTAGCATTAACTTGCTCAAGCGTCTATTTGTTTTTCTTTACTAATTTTGAGTTTCTGTTGGTTGATGTTTCTATTCTGATACCAGAAGGAAGCACAACAACAGAAAGTGTAGTTGGAAAAACTTGTACTTGAAAGCTAAGAATTGAACATGAAAACTTCATCATCCTCTTTTTCCATTACAAATTCAGGCACGGACGTGATTCAGTTTTCCTAAAATGACAGCGAGTGCAGGAGATGGGCTCTGCTCAAGCCTTCTCCTCCAGAGCATAAAATCACAAATGGGAAATGATGAGTGGCCTGTTGCTCTGGAGCCTGCATCCCTTTGGAAATGTTATTCTCTGCAGCTGTTAAAATGAGTTTTCATAACCAGACAACTGCTTTGCTTCTTCTGTTAGGTCTGAAGTCATTTACAAATACCTCTTTGACATGTTTTCTGGTATTTTGCCTCAAAACATTGGAATTGTTACCATTTCTTTTTGGAAGCAGTCCAACAGATCCATTAAAAAGAAATATATATTTGATTCCTTTTCTTTAAAGGAACAGAATGTTCTCTCCAATATCTGAGATATTTGTGCTTGTCCCTGTGTTTAAACAGACTTTTCAGAGACACAGAGCTTTCAAACCAAGGCCAGCAGTGTAAAAGCAATTAAAGTTCTGCATAGTCAGTCTGGTGGCAGTGTGGGCAGGGGGATGGTCTGGTTTCCCCAGTCCCTAAATCTCAGGTAAAAATGGCCAGTTTTCCCTCTGGTAATCAGCAGCAATGCTTTCCAGTGTTGTTCCCTCTGGCTGAAGCTGGAGTTCCTCTCAGTGAAAAGTAATACCAGTTTGGGGTTTGTTTTCAGCAGTTTCTTGTAATAACTTTTTTATTTAGTTCTCGCCGTGGGTGTTAAAGATTTTGAGGCCTGATCTGACAGCTCATTTTGGTGGTAGTTGCACATACTGCAGGTATTTTGCAATGGGTAACATTGCATTTTATTCTGCCTGGTGCTTTAGTGCAATGTGAAACCATCCTGGTCATCTCCTCCATATCCCACCCCATTTCCTTTGGAGTGCCCTAAACTGGGGTGAACACTGGATGCAATCTGAGAGTCCCTTACAGTCACAGCAGCTTCTTGTGGTGCTTCCTGGTGGTGTGGCCAGCCATGGCTTGGCGCTGGATCCAGACACCAGGAGGATGACGAAATGTGAAATGCAGGGATTGCTTTTTCCAAGCATGAGTTATTATCTGAAGGGAAAGGTTCTGATAAGCACTTCTCTGTTGTCCTTTGTGTATCTGAGTGCTTTCAGCTTTATGACTTTAATTACTAACTGAGCCTGTTCATTCGTAGGGGTAGGAAGAGACCTTCTCTGTCTTGGGTCAGTTCCTAGTGTTTGTTTGGAAGTGGAAGTGGGTGGTTATGCACTGGATTAAGCCCCAGTAGTGAGCTCTGAGCCAGGGCTCTGCTCTTTACTTTCCTCGGCTGAGGAGCAGAAGTGTGTCCCTGATGTGTGAAAACCAGCAAACGGAGTAAAATCTGTGAGTTTTGGTTCCTGATTTGCCTGGGGCATGAGGTACATCTGTGCTTGTAGCTGGCTGTGGCTCCTGCTGAGCATTCCAGCTGTATTCCCTGTGGTCAGCAAAGGGGAGAGCAGTGTGAAACCACTGGCAGGTTGGGGTCACCTGTGGGACCCTCCCCCAGCTGGCACCATTGGGTGCTGTCAACCACTGGCCTTTCTGCTGTGGGGAAAGGGTTTTGTTGCTACAAACAACTCGATACTCCTGAGTGCTTTTTTTGGACTTTGTTGTTTTCAGTGGTTTTCGGAGAGCACTAAAGGTCATACACATCATCCCCAGGCTGCCAAGTGTGCTTGGACAGAAGAGTGACCCCTTTCAGGAGCCTGCTCCTCTTGGTGGGCAGTTCTCTCATCTTGGTTTTCTCTTCAGATGTTGCCAGGATTCAGAAGTTAGTAATTGACTTAATGCTGATCTTTATGAGCGAGATGAAGAGGAAATGGTGATGAGTCCCTCTAAGATACCTCACTGCTGCTGCTGCAGGAGTCCCTCCTGTTTTGTGAACACAGAAAAACTCGTGGGAGCTTAGAGATCTGGTCCATAGTCCTTTAGGTGCCTTGCTGGCCTGCCTTTTGCTGGTGTTTCTCTCCTGTTCCATGCAGAGATCCTAATCCCTCCTCTTCACAGTGGGAAGGATACATCCCTGTGGAGGCAGGTTCCCCATGGTGAATTCACAGATCACCACAAGGTACTGAACTTTGCCTCAGCAAATCCAGTGCCTGTTGCTGCGAGCTACAACTGTGAGTGTAATGTCAGACATAGGTTGTGTCCCTCAGAAAGCTTAACACAGTCCCACTAATCTGAGAGATTTCACAAGTGGTGGGCAGGAGCTGTTATTCTTGCTGGCTCTTGGGAAGCACTGCAGAAGGGATGCTGTTAGCCATAGCCTCGTGTTGATGCTTTCTCAGCCTCCTTGGAAGACAGGATTTTTTTTTTTCTCTCTGATCCTGTTACGGTGGAAAGAAATGTGTTAGGAAACGTGCCATGCTGGGAGGGATGGAGGAGGGAAATGTGGCTGAGGAGAGAAGGAGATGCAAGGCAGTGTGCTCTGGGTGTATGTGACGTACTCCCTTTCCTTGCAGGTATTGTCTCTTTGCCACAGAGGAATTTTCTAGGAAATGGAAATACAAAATCAAGTATTTCCCACCGAGGTTGAAACCACATTTGTGCAGTGTTTTTTCGCTGCAGACTTCTCATCAGATCCCCCTGGAAGGAGGGTTGGGTCCCTTGCTCGGGGGAATTCAGCAGCTGAATGGGCACCAGTGTTTATAGTTTTGCTGATACTGGTGGTGCCATTCTGAGTCCCCATCAAAAGGACGCTTATCCTTTCCATGTGACAAACTCCTGGGTGCTTAGCAGGCTGCCCATTTCCAGGTTTCCGTGAGCCTCTGTGATTTGCATCTGATGAGTTCTTTTGTAGGCCTTCAAGACTAGCATTTAAGAGTCTTCACATAGGTGGTTGGTTTCTTGTGGTCCTTTGAAATGGTGGGAGAATCCAAATAAATCAAGGGAGGTATCAGAGTGAAAGGGAGGATAGCTGACTACAACCACAGCAGGGGATTGAGCAAATTGTACCAATCCCCATCTGGTGGTGCTGGAGGAAGTGGTACAGCAGAGAAAGAAGGAATTATAACCTAAGCTTTTTACTCCTGCATAATATTTCTGTGGCAAAATAGTCCTGTTTGCAAAGCCTCACTGCAGAAAGGCTTGACTTTATGGTGCAGGATGGTCTCCCATTGCTACCAAGTGGATTTTACAGGGACCTTCAGAGGTTTGAGTTGACGTTGTTGCCCTAGAGGAGCAATATTGGGGGTGCAGGGGCAGCCCCAGCTGCTCTGGGCACCCAGGGCCAGGGCCTGCCCACCCTCCCAGGGAACAATTCCTTCCCAATCTCCCATCTAACCCTGCCCTCTGGCAGTTACAGCCATTGCCCCTTGTCCTGGCACTCCAGTTCCTGATGAATTGTCCCTGTCCAGGTTCCCTGTAGCCCCTTCAGTCACTGTCGGGGGCTCTGAGGTCTCCACACAGCCTTCCCTTCTCTGGGCTGAGCATTCCCAGCTCTCCCAGCCTGGCTCCACAGGGCAGGTGCTCCAGTCAGTCCCTGGAGCAACTTCGTGGCTTTCTCTGGACTTGCTGCAACAGTTCCATGTCCTTCAAATTGTTCTGAGCTCTTTGCTTTTTAAATTCTTACTTGATCTTTGCATTCTCCAAGTTCACACACGGTTTTTGATCCAGTTTCTAAGCTGGTCTTTAGGGGTAGTCCAAGCTGGGTTTTTCTGCATCTATTCTACTTTCTTAATTTTTTTTTTTAATAAATAGACTGCTAAATATTTACTATAAAGTATATGAATGTAAACATATTTTGGCATGTCTTGCATGCTGTAAGTGATAAATGTTGAATATTGTTCATTATGCTAAATGGATTAGGGCCATTAGAGTTTAAGTTGGATGGAAAATATAAAGAAGTTAGATTTAAAACAAGATGAGTGAATGAAAGTGGACGTTAAAGTTCTTTCTGACTTTCACTCTGTAGCTGATGATTAAATTCTCTACTTGAAAAAATCACTTAAACAAGGATCAGGTGGAGTTCTCTTTAAACTTGCCATACCTGATGGCAGGATGTGAATGCACACTTGAGGTTTGAAAACTGTAATACTTCTGTCCGCTTTTGAAGATTCTTGAACTAGAGAGTTTATTAATACTGAAAAAATATTTGCTGTAATGTTACAGGGACCCACCTACAGTTCTGTACACTTAAGTAAATATAATCTGACAGTCTCAATCTTATGTCTGGGGAAAAATGAAAAGGGTTAGGCTAAAGTGCTTGGAATTCAGTACCTGCGAGGTGAAAATGCAGATTCCTGCTGCTCGGTGACTGTCACCTGTCTTCTGCAGAGACCTCTGTGTTTCAGCCTCGCTGCCTTCAGTCACCCTTCCCAGAGCCCCTTCAGGCTGTGGATCAGGCCATGTGAGCGGAGCTGGGACTCGCTGTGGGACGGTCCCTGTGTTCACAATGAGGGCCAGCAGCTTCCCTTTCTCAGTGCCATCGTCCCCAGGCCCTGGGGAGGGGCTGCTGCTGCCCCTGCCATGGCACGGTGCTGCTGTTGGGTATTTGGGGCACAGGGGGTGGTGTCACCTGTGCCTGGCTTTGGGTTTGTCCTGTGCCACAGCTCTGCCGCATTTCTCTCACACAAGAAGCTCTGCTGTAGCATCAGTCACTGATGTGGTACGGATTGAAAATAATCTTCCAAAACCAGAAATCTGAGATGTGGGGCAGCTGCTCCTCCTGTTCTCTAATTCTGTTCGGTAGAGTCTTACAATGAGGTGCTTTTTGTATTCATCAGCTGGATCTTGAATTTGTAGAGAGAGAAGTGGTGCCAACCTTCCAGGTCAGGAACATTTACCATCCATTATATAAATCATGTGAAATCTAAATTATGCAATTGCACATGCCTTTGAATAGCCAGATAAAATCAGCACTCGAGTGCAGAGTGTCTGCCTAACCCCAGGCAAGGCTGAGTGGATATTTTAAAAAATGATTTGAGTATTTTTTACATCTTGTATTACTGAAGGCTTTTTCCTTTATCTGCAGTTAGGCTACAGAGGAGGTAAGGTTTTCTCCAGGTTTTGGGTTGCTTGGATATCAGCAGTTCCAAACCCACACTGGACTTGTGCATAAACAAAAGCTTGTGTTTCAGACAATTAGTGAGTGATTAGAATTTCCTGAGGAGTTGTGAAGTTACACTTTCACGAGTTGCCAAGTCTGGAATACAATACACTGCTGTATGTCTTGGAGGAAAAAAAAAGAGAACTTAGAACAGCACGAGATTCTTCCTTGGAGTAGCTCACTGGTTCTAGACTTCAGTTTTATTGAATTTTCATTGTGGTGGCTTCTTTTTCTCTATTTCTTTTGTGTGTGAATACTTCTGTTTTGCAAAAGATGAGTAATTGAGGGTTACTGCAGGTTTCTTATTTCATACTCTTCAGTGGTTTTGAGTATCATTTTTGTAACTTCTACTGTAAAAGTTTGTATAGAAGCCTGTTCAAAACCTGCATAAGGTTTTGCTGATCCTTGGCGAATAGCAAAACCCAAAGAAAGAGAATAAATTCTAGTATAGTCCTGATGGCAGGGCAAGGCAAGAAGGGACGTAAAAAAAAGTACTGAATGGTTAATTGAAATTTATATCTGCTTTTGGTTCTCCAATCCTGGTGTCTTAGTATTTAATGTCAATGAATTTGCAGCTGTGGGCTTGTAGCTGTTTGGAACTGCTTATTTTTAAATTATTCTTCATTTATCTGTGATATTTGTTGTTCAGCCACTTTCTCAGGCTGCATGTTCATGTCCACTGCTTCTCTTCCTTCAGTTCCATGTTGTTTTCCTTGAGGATTAAAGGGCTACAGGGCTTTTCGTGGAATGCTTTGGGTGGGAAGGGACCTTAAAGCTCATTCTGTTCCACCCCCTGCCATGGCAGGGACACCTTCCACTGTCCCAGGCTGCTCCAAGCTCTGTCCAGCCTGGCCTTGGACACTTTCAGGGATTTTTTAGAGCACAGGGAACGACAGAAGTACTAAGCAGTAGTGTGTATGAGGAAAAAAAAAAAATCAGTCAGGTTTAGAAGAAATGGCTGTAAGGATCAGGATCTGGCTGCTGTGTCTGAGGCCCCTGAGTGTCCTGTTCCTCTCACAGCTCTGCAAACCCCCGTGCTGAGGGTTGTGCTTTGGGCAGGCACTGTGAGGTAACTCCCTTTGGTTTGAGATGGAAACAGAAGGAGAGATCTGAACCTAAATTCCCTCTGGGAAACCAGGAATAACCTTTGAAGTATTTTAACTTCGCACCAGGCAGCCAAGTTGCAAATGTGTAGTTAATCTTAACAGAGGCTAATTTATTTTTGATGAATTTGAACTGATCTAATTACTAGCTTAGCCTGAAATTTGCTTCCCAGATGTTACTTATCCTACCTTTGATCTGGAATACTGTTAACACTTATTAATTGTGTGGGGCAGAGTGCTGTCTTCTGCCCTGTTTACCCATGAATGGGGTGCAGAGAAAAATGTCCAACCTTTGTAATTTGATTTTGCCTTGCCCGGACTGGGGGTGTCCACACAGCACGGGAAGTTTTGGAAAGGATGCTCCATGGGAACCTCAGGGCTGTGGGAGGTGATGGGGCAGGTTCTGGGCTGTGGAACAGGAGTGCTGATGGAGCAGTTGAGCGTTGCTGGGATGCATCAGCCGGATCTGCCGTGTCTTGGCTGCTCCTGGAGCCCTGCAATTCAGCTGCTGTTCTGTGCTCAGCCCTCGGTCAGATGTGCTAATCTGAGCAGTCAGCACTGAAATGCAACTTTAAATAGTGTGTTTTCCTTTGACAAGTCCTAGAAATGATGAGATGAGTGGATCTGAAGAGGTCTCTTTGCATCTGCTCCAAAAGGAAGAAAAGTGACGATAATCTTGAGCCAGTATTTTCCCTTCAGGTTTTCTTTTTTGGATGCTTTTTTAATACAGGAAATAAAAGCTAAAGAGGTTCTTTACTGGATATTGAGACAGTTTCTAAGGTAGTAAATGCTACTTAATATTTCCATTATATCAAAAAACCCCAACCCAAAAGGTTGGCATACCTAATCCTCCTAACTACCTAACAAAATCCAGTTATTTAGGGTAGATTTTGGTATAGTTGTCGGTGCAAATGTTCTTAACAAATGTATCGCATGGTCTAGTCAAGCTTTAAAAAATTAAGCTCTGCATTTCTTTCAGAAGTTTCAGTGAGGTCACTGTGTAAGTAACATGGTTTGAAGTTTCCCAAGTCTTAGAAGTACAGAGGAAAAACTGATTTACTTTGGGATGGATTAAGATTAAAAGTGCAGATAGGTTCTACTTAAATAGGTTTATGTGGAAAATAGATGAACCATTAGTGCAACACTTAATACGAATTGTAGCTGAGAACTTTTGGTAACTTCTCTTAATTTAAAAAAAAAAAAAATGGGAAAAGCAAACCAATAGCTTGCTCCTAACATCTGTGTACCTTCCTACAGCCAGTTTGTCAGGGCCATGTTTATGATTTAAACATTTTGCTGTTAAGATTGTTATTCACAGACAGAAAAGCTTTCTCTTTTGAGGTATTTGCCTTCTAGAGTAGTGAAAGTTCATTGAGAAATGTTTTAGGCAAGTGACTGCAACTGTCAGCAGTGATATCAGTGATAAGCTTGATGACTGCTTTGATCCACAATTTGAGTATTGAGAGTTTGCTGCTCGGGCAGGAATGTGGGTTGTGATTCCTGCACACATCAGAGTTTGCCAAGGAAGGCTGAGTGACTGGACAGTGAAAGGCCTGAACTGAGACACCTGAAAAACAAGCACCACTTGTAGGCTGAAGGTGGGATTAAAGCTGCTTTTGGGTGGGAAGGGGCTGCAGAGTGCAGGGGTGGGAAAATGAAGCCTGTTTTCAGCTGAGTGAGCTTCAGGGGAGGCTTTGCAGGGAGCCTTGCTGGCTCCTCTTACTGCTGGCTGCTCTTGCACAAGCTAGGAGAGTTTTATGGTGATGATGATGATTATTATTATTTTACTAATTCCAAATTTCCCCCTGGGCAGTTTGAGCTGAGCTCGTGGGCTGCTTAACACAGCCCCCAGCCCTGGCCTGGCTGATGTGCTGACTGCTTTTGCCATTTCTTCTGATTCTGCATCAGTGGTGCTTTCTGTTTGAGGGGCAGGTGGACAGAGAGTGATTTCTGTGTGTTTGGGCTCTGTTTTTACATTCGGCGCAATGATTTGCACCATGTGCAAGTTTTGCAAGCCGTGTTTTGGTGCTTGGAGTGGTGCAGGGATGAGTCATCAAATTGCTACAATTACACAATTCCGTACTCATTGTCCTTGTAAATACAATGTATTTTTATAGGATGGATACCGGCAGGTTTGGGTTACTGACTCTTTACTCCAGACACTCCGAAAATTAAATAAGTGTTTAGGGTGTCTTTGAAACAGTTACACAAGGAAGGTGTTGTTAGATGTGATCCTGCAGTAGCTGTTGAGGAAAGGCTGCCCCTAAGAACTAACCAGTTACTGCATATTTAAAGAAACCCAACAAAACCAAACAAAGCCCCCACTGGAGGTCTCTTGGGATTGCAGTAATTACATTGTTTTTCTAGTGACATCAGCTTGCTGCGTGGAAATGGAGGCGTGCTGGAAAATAGCTGCGAACTTGGACAGAAGTAGAATTGTTTCTGTTTCTTATGACAACCTAAATTGAACTAACAGTCAGTCAGTGAAGATTTTTGATGTAAATCCTTATGAGAACGTGTAATACCTTACTTCAAAAGCCCTAGAAGGCCCAGAGGGATTTTGCTGTTACAGTTCTCCATCAGCCGTTGCCACCCTTCACGGGCTGGGGTAAAGATGAAATTCCTGCCCTGCCAGGCAGGCTCAGGCTGCAGTTTGGGCCCACAGCTGCCTGTTAAAAGGATGTGCCATCACCACAGGCTCGCTGGTGGAGTTGGAGTCCTTACTTAGTGTTTCATGGAGTTGCATCAGGAAAGTAATCCTGAGCTGCTGAGCATTTTCATGTATAATTTCAGTTTAAAAACAAGTTATGTAGCGTACCTCTGGGCACAGCCCACACTGACCTGACTTCTGAGGGCCACCAGGATGATCAGAGGGATGGAGCACCTCTCCCATGAGGGAAGGCTGAGGGCTTTGAGATTGTTCAGCCTGGAGAAGGGAAGGGTCTGAGGGGATCTAATGGTGGCCTTCCAGTACCAGAACGGGGAACCTACAAGAAAGATGGAGAGAGAATTCACAAGGGCCTGGAGGGACAGCACGAGGGGAAATGGCTTCCTACTGCCAGAGGGCAGGGCTAGATGGGATATTGGGAAGAAGTCCTGTCTGGGAGGGTGGGCAGGCCCTGGCCCAGGGTGCCCAGAGCAGCTGTGGCTGCCCCTGGATCCCTGGCAGTGCCCAAAGCCAGGCTGGATGGGATTTGGAGCAGCCTGGGACAGTGGGAGGTGTCCCTGCCATGGCAGGGGCTTGGAACAAGGTGAGCTTTAAGAACCATTCTGACCCAAATCATTCTGGGATTCTCTCATTAGTTCCACGTGAATTCAGACATACTGAATACTCAGAAATACACAGTTTATATATATGTATATATATGAGATCAGCAAGTTAATTTGTAATGAGTATAAGGTGAGGACTGATACTCCAGAAACAAAGGTAAAGTAGTGGTACTAATTGCCAGTCATCAAAGCATTGGTGATCAAGCAGAGTGACCTTGTTAGTAACTACTTGTAGTCTTTGGAACCTGCAAAAATAACTGTCGTGGAACATATCAGTGAAGAATGGCTTGAGATTTTCCTTCTCTGAGCACAGACAGGAGCAAGCAATTTTAGATTTGGGGAATTTATTGCTCTGGCTAAAACCTCCAGCAAAACAAGCCCTTGAGAGGTGTCCAACTGGGTATGAAAAAGCAGTTGGTACCTTTTAAAAACTTCCCATCTATAACTTGTGATCAAACTTCAGAGTTTGTTTGTAGCGGCTTGAAACACAAACTGGGGAACTGTGGTGCTGAATTCAGCTGGCTTCCTCTAAGCTTTTTGGTGGTTAGTCAGAGGCCAAATAAAAATTGATGCCCTCTATTCAGTATGAGGGTTTTTTTCTAATTTTGCCGTCAGCTGTTGGCTCTTGGTAGACTCTTTAAGTCTTTTAAGTATATTTTTGTTTGAACTTCCAGCAATAGCTGCACTAAAATAAGACCTGGCAACTGGGAGAACAGCGAGCTAGGTAAGAATTGAAGCATGTTCAGCTTAATTTGTGCAGATCTCCAGGGCTTACATAAATAGTTTAGTTTAAGCTGAAACAAGCAGTTACTAATACAGACATCAAATATAGACATGGCCGTGGTCAGCAGAGTGAACTTTTATGTTTGGTGGACAAGCAGCTGTCCCTGGGGGCCAGGGAGGCCAATGGATG
>VZTX01021142.1:11144-30606 GCA_013400915.1 Pardalotus punctatus | reverse complement strand
TTTCATCTTCCCCAACAGTTTTCCATTAAAATTATATGTATCTCAACTTCATTCAGGCTTGACATGCATTTTTTTGGGGTCTCAAGAAGAACAGCATTATTTGCATTTTTGAGTGTCTTGAAACACAAGAACTAACTAAAAAATAGGAAGTTTTTGACAAGCAATGAACATGCTTGGTGTCATGCCAACTGAAGAAAACAACGTTGATGAGGTCAAAGAAAAAGGAGGAAGTGTACTGTCCAAAACCCAAAATACAACTGAAATTTATCAATCAGTAACTTTGGAAAAGGTGTGTCTGTCATGTCCTACTGAAGAGTCAGCAAACATTCTACACTGTAACAAAGATTCAGGTGAATGAAGTTTAGAGAAAAAAAATCTAAGGGAAACAAATACACCAAATTTATATTCAATACAGTGGCTGGAATGGGATGCCAACTTTGCTCTATTCTGTTGGCCTCTGAGAGGAATGACAGCATATCAACAGATAAACAGATCAAAGGGGTAATTTTAGAGATGCTCCTAACTTTTAGACTTTCTTAGCAAATATGAAAAGCATGATGCAACAGCAGAACCCAATTACAAACTGACACAGAATACATTTTCCTAAGTTTTAGCCCTGAAAATTCTGTCACTATCTGTCTCGTAAATTTACTTTTCTGAGACAAAACTGATATGGGCAAAAAGTGGGGTGCAAAGTAGAGCTCTTGAATGGGGTCTACTAAACAGCTTACCCTTCTTGAAGAAGAATCTGCACAACCTCGAGGTGTCCATTTCTGGCACCGTACATGAGAGCTGTCCAGCCATTCCCTGCGGCCGCATTGACCAGCAATGGGGAGTGCCTGAGCAGCGCCTTCAGCCTGGCTGCATCTCCAGCAGCAGCAAAGTCGTGAAGCTGAGAAACCATGTCCTGATGCAAGTTCTTTTCAAAGTCAGTCATTGTGCCAGCTAAGTTTTAAAAAAATAAAATAAAAATTCATGACAATATCCATCCCTACTAAAATGATTTAAGTAGAAGACCAAACTTTAATGCTGTATAGACAAGCAATATTATCACCTGTCATAAACGATTCAGTCAATTTTTTAAAGAGAATTTATTTAATAATCAAAGTATAAAATTTGAAAAAGCCACGAGCAAAAGCAGTGCCGAGCCAGGCCATCGGCACTGGGTGAACTGAGTTTGGACATTACCCACTCCGAATCCCTCTAGTTCACAAATGCTGTCTCTCCGGGGTATCTTTTTATACATTTTTGGGCTTTGTTAATCTTATCCCTTTTTTAGCACATTGATGTGGTTTTTCTTGTCTTGCTGCTGCATCTGATGACAGTTCCTGGAAGAAGCAGATGTATATCTTCCATGGCTGGCGATGCATACTATCTTATCGTATATGCATATTAAATGCATATCACTGGAATAAGTTTTTATAGTCGCATATGCATATTGAGTACATATCGCTGGAACCTCGCTAGACGAAAATTCCCCGGAATACTCTTCTTTGGGATGCATACGAAATGTACCTCGCTGGGGTCCATTCAGACGAAAAATCCTTTGGAATGCGTATTTTGGAGGTGGCTACATGTCCTTGCTATCTGTATTTTCTCTCGGCTTTAATAAAAATACTGTCCTCTTAACTTTTAGCACGAATTACTTTGCAATATATACTACATCACCAGAGACACAGCAAATTCTTGTGATTAGTGTGATACCGCTATTCCAACACAAATTTTCCTCCCACCCATCTCCAAACACAGTGAAACTTTACCTTAGTAATCAAAACCAGTTTTCAAGAGAATTAAAGAGAGAAATATTTTGCTATGAAAACGAAGATTGTTTTGAGCGTGAAAAACACGCGGTTTCTCGACAGAACGCACACAGACGCACACACACAACTGCTGGGACCGCAGCGCAACACAGTGACAGCTCCTACTCCCTCAGGGCCAGCTCCACTCCCTTCCCAAAAGCCGCGACCCGCCCCCAACAGCAAAGCTCCATGACCGTGCGCAGGCGCCCGCGCCCGGCAGAGCTGAGGAGGAAACGTCGCCCCCCTGCAGCTCTCTCGTGTGCCCGAGGGCGGGGCCGAGAGAGACCGAGCGGGGCCGAACAGGGCCCGAGCGCCGGGCCGAGAGAGAGCGGACGGAACTAAGTGCGTCCGAGTGCAGCCGAACGGGTCCGCAAGGAGCCGAGTGCACACGAGCGGGGCCGAAAGCGATGCCCCGCCCGACCCTTGAGCCGGCGTCCGGGCTTGGCGTGCTGCTTGTGCCCGGAGGGCAGCGCCGGCCCGGCCGGAGCGCTGCATAGGTTAAAGGGAATACAGCCATTTTGTCTGTAGGGTAGGAATTTCGGTGGTTGTAGGGAAGCGATCAGATTGATTTTTAGCGTTGCTTCACTGCACTAGCAGAAGGCAAGTGACGGTGGCAACAAAATGCAGAAGTAGTTGTGACGAAAGCGGAGCAGGTGAGACGCCATGGCAGGGGAGAAGATTTAGCAGGGAAATCGGAATGATGTGATGAGCCAGAAACGTGTCCTGCCTAAGGAAAGCATTGGAAAATCGAGGCTGTACCAGCCCTATAGAAAGGAACATGGGGCTGTTCTAGTGCCTTTNAAAAAAAAAAAAAAAAAAAAAAAAGGTATCTTTTGAAAGGTCAAACTAAAATTTCATTCATGTACAGGGTAATCCTGCAAAACAGATTGCAGTTATTCCAATCACCTAACGTTGGAATCCAAAGGTTAAGCTAAATCCAGTTCTTCCATTGCTGTTACATTACCGGTTCTCCACTTGAATTTGCACTAAACATGATTAACTAAGTCATAAGTCTTTGTTTTGATGTTTTATCTGAGATATTCACCATTGTTTTCAAATAATAAAATGGTTGCTTATGAGCTTGTTTTTAAACGTGGCTCAGAAGATTTAATATGTCCACCAAGTTTCTGTTTTAGCAGTAGAGCTTTAGCTCAAGATACATACACATACCTAAGTATGCATGTATAGAGGTCTATGTATATATTATATCTATATAACCTATTACTCAAGGGCAGTGTAGTTTTTGAATCAAGAGTACTGCAGAAGGCTAGTAGTGTAAGAATATGAATAAATTATACAAAGAAGCAAGTTTTATATCTTGCTGATGATAGGACATATTTTCCATATTGTGACATCATGTCAGCAGTCCTCAACTTGCATGATTTTAAGTACTTGTGGTGGGATTTCTGCCCTCTTCCAGAGCATCCTTGCAAAAACAACGTAGTACCCTTTGTTTAGAATGCCAATAACTGTAATAAATTGAATGTGAATTTAAAATTATAACATATCAACTTGTGAGTTTGAAAATACTATGTTTCTAATAACAGATGTAGTTACTTTGCTGGATAAAAGGTTACAAATTCTTGTGAATATGTAGATCTCTGATAATCACGGAGGTGAATTTTCTAAGAGCAGTTTAATGTTTTTTTGGAATGAAAATATGCAATGGTGACTTGCTTTAAAAGCTGTTTTTAGCTTTGGTGTATTCAAGATCTAAGTAAAACTCTCTGAGAAGGTCAAAGTGGTGCTGGACTTAGCTGTGCCATGGTCCTTAAATTTTGTAGAAAATATAGCCTGTACTGGCCAGTATTCATTTGACTTGACTGAGTCTGTTAGCCCTTCAGTAGTGGGGAACATGCTTGTAAAGGTGTATTTGCAAGGCTTCAGGAGTCTGAGGTTGTCAGTGTGAGAATGGAAATGGATGCAGCACCACTAATTTACTCTGATCCTGAAAGAGGCTCTGGTGGCTCTGTATTGATAGTGACTAATGATAGTCTTTTCAAAATGCTTGCTGATTGCTGCAGACAGCAGTTGGGGAGTAATATCTGAATGCCCTGATGCCCTATTCATTTTGTGCTGCAGCCTTTAGAAAAAAGTTGCATCTGCTGTAAAGAATGTACCTAAGTGCCATTGGGAGCACTGCAGTGATTGTGTGAAATAAGTGTTGGAGTGCCTGCAAGAAGTGAGACAACAGTGCTTCTGTCTGGCCTGAGTTACCTTCTAAATCTCTTTATTTGAGTTAATAAACTGTGCTGAGGTAGATGCTGGAAAAAGTAATTAAGTAAGACCCTTATTAAGTAAGACCCTTAACTCTCATTTAGGTTAACAGATTTATTAAAATTAATGTAAAATCTTGTTATTTTTATGTTTATATCATCTAGATTCTTTAGAGCAAGAATCTGGATTGAACCCATTTTGATGTTGGGGCTAGATTACACACAAGAATAATCTGTTTTAATGCTTTTCAGTAAAATAGTAACAATATGATAGAAGGTTTGTTAGTTCTTCATTTGGGCTTGCACTTCATTCTTAAGCTCTCAAGTGCACCCATGTTTCATGAAGGCTCTGTTTTTCAGAGTTGAGGTGGTGGATAAAGTTTAAAAGAAGCTCTGATTTTATGTTGCTCATTGAAAATGAAAAAAGTAAGACACTGGATGTGTGAAACAAATGTGTTGTCAAATATTTTAATTTATGTACATTATAATTAGTGTCTTATAATAGACTATGATTTTTGCACTTCTTAGCTTCAAAATAAAATTTTGGCGCACGTGTTTTAGGCAGTCAAAGCTGTTATGAGGCAAGGAGAAAATGGTATTATCTGGCACTTCAGCATACCATAATGGTATCCTTTGGGATTGTCAACAAAGACTTTGTGACAGTAGGGCTAGTATTTTTCCCAAGCATCTCCTTGATTAGTTTCCTAGCAGTCCTCCCTGAGAAACAATTGGGCAAATGCTAAAGGGCCTGATCCAAAGAACTCATTGGTATAAATATGAGTCTCTTGGTATTGAAGAGACGGAATCCTTTTGGTGGGAGTTTTTACTTTCTTGTGGGAATGAGCTGTAACAAAGCCATATAACAGTATTTATGATGAAAAAAATCTATTTGCATGTATCAGTTAATTTCAGTTAAAAACCCCAAAATACTGTTTTATATTAACTCTGGACTCCAGATAGCTGTTTAGAGAATAGGGAGAATAAGAATTCTTTCAACTCAAAATGCTTTCAGTCAGCTGAACAGGAAGTTTGTTTCAGCTGTGGAATTTACTGCAATACATGCTGTGTCTGACAAGAACAAAAGGCATGTAGCAGTACCAAGCTGCTCAGAATGTGTTCCTGAAAAGAGGATGGTTTGTGATGTTATGGTTAGTGAAACAGATTTTCCCCGTATAGCTGATGTGAGGGTGGCAGGTGATGAGTATTGAAACTTAATAAATATGCCTGAGTTAAATTTGTGGGGACAGTATGCACTGTGTGGAGAACTGGAAGGCAGAAGTACAAACATCAGGACTGTCAGCTGGGGAGCTGTTACCTTTTCAACAAGTGGTTTTTCAGAAGTGACCACTGCTATGAAAGATCCCAGCTGCTTCCTCCGTGAGATTGAATGCCTGAACACTGCCCCATTTTCCCCTCCTGTACCTTGCTTAACTTGCTTAATCATGATTCTCTGGGGAAAGATGAAGGCACTAAAAATTTAGATGTTCAATGACCTAGCTCACAGTGTAACCCAGAGAGGGAGCGTTTATAGTGTGGTAATCTGCTGGTATCTCCAGAACCTGAAAAACTGTGAAGGCTACAGGAAAAGAAGTAGTGTGTCTGGAGTGGGGATGAGGTAAGATTATTATAGTATGGGTAAGATTATTATATGTGTTTTGTTGCTGATGGGGATTTTCTGGTTCTTCTCCAAATTATTATTGGATTTTCAGTTTTTTCCCTTACTATAATTTGGTTCCATTTGTTAAGCACTTGTGTTTAACTGTTTGCTTGTGAATGTGGTAGCATGGCTCCGTGAGTTCTAGACTGGTTAATTTAGTTTCTCAAGTTTCTCAGGTGATGGCTGAGTTGGTGTTCTAATTGTTTAATAAGGGTCAATTAATAAAAGTGGTTTTAATAATCTCTTAGTGTCTGGCTTGCAAGTATTTCTTCATGATCAGTGAAGTCATATTTGCAGGAAATTTGAGTTGAAATAGCTGTTACAGTCCCTGTTCTGTAGACTCTTTGAGGCCCAGAGTTGGTATTAAAAATACCTGATAGTATTTTTTTTAAAACTGAAATTAACTGATACCTGTGAAATATTTTTTGTTTTAATTATAACTATATTCATGCAGCTTGTCTGAGTTTCAAAGGATGACTTTCCTTACATTAAAGTGTATTTTAAAACTAGAAAACTAGTTTTACTTGTTCTGGAAAAAACCCCAGACTTTCAATATTTCCATGGGAAATAGTGGAACCAATACAGGGATAAAGATTTAGACCTCCAAAGCAGGTGTCATAAAACTGTTCCTCCTGTGGGTTAATTATTTGTTTTGATCATATTAACCATCTATCTCCATGGTAAAAGAAGCAGGAAACATGCAAATTATTTTATCTTTTCAAAAATGGGCCTCATTTTGTTCCCAGAAGACAGAGAATGTACATGCACTGTAACAAAAATAAAACCATGAGAAAACAATATATGGTGATGTCATGGGTGTCCTGTTATAATCTATGAGATGAGTTAAAACAGCATTAATTATGACACTTTCTATTTAGTATTTTACTTTGCAACATTCAAAATTTGATTTCAATTTTGGATTCTTTTAATTTGGGTTTTTGTATCTATATGTGAAACATTCGAAGTTCAGCTCAGTCTTTCTTTGGAGGAGTAGAAAAGAAGTAGTTTGCATTTTCAGCAGTAGAGTGGGCGTAGTAAGATCCACCAGCAGGACTTTTGCTGAGTCAGCTAATGATTTACATGGAGGTGATCCTTAAAATGGAGTGGTATCAGAAAGAAAAGAATGAGAGTGTTGCCACTGAGTAAACAGGGAAACAGGTTATTTCAGTTTTGGGAGAACTGTCTGTTACAAGTGATGCAACAGACAGCTCACATCCTGATGCAGGATGTGGAGCTGCCTCCTCCAGCCCAGGTACTTTTCTGGCCAGCTGCTGGAGCCCAGGCTGTGGACCCAGGGTCTGTGTCCAAGCTGAGGTATGAAGGTGATGGTTATTCATCTCAGAAGTAAAGCTGAGCACGTGTCCCTTTTGACACACACACACACACACACACACACACACACACACACACACACACACAGGACACCAATATGGCTGGTCATTCGTGCTGGCACTGCACAGCACCCCATGGTGGCTGGGCTGGCAGTCAGAAGGTCCCTGGTACAGAGCTCTGGGGGCAATCTCCAGGTTCATGAACACATTCATGGGTCCCCTTCTGCCTGCCTGGTGCCCCTCCCCAATCCTGGGTCCCTTTGCCAGCCCTGTGGGGCCCCAACTCACTGGCTGGTCCAGCTCTGTGCTCGCTGCAAACATGCAGCACTCACTCTCCTTAGAGCAACCCACATTCATGGATCCCCCTGGGCACACCAGCACAGACCCTCTGTCTGCCTGAGAGCACTGCCCCAACACAGGGTTCCCAACTCCAAGTTTGCTGGTGATGATACACACACACCCCACACAGCCCAGGTGTGGTGAGGACACAGACACTCCACCCCAAGAGCTGGCACCATGCACAAAGATTGTGACCTGTGGTCCTGCTCAAGCCACCAGTGCTGAGCAGCCTCACCCATGCCAGTGCCAGCCAGCATGTTTTGGGAAAAAGTGGTATTCCTGCCCTGTGACTGGAGAGGCCCCTTCTTGCTCTGTAGCTTATGCTGGAATCCCCTTCCTCACTCCAGTCTCTGCTGCTACAGGCCAGGGACACCCACATTCTCAGGCTTACTCCAGTGGCTGGCACAACATTCCATTCACACAAAGGCACATGCAGGTGCCCCCAAGTCCCTGGCACCGAGTTCTTGCAGCACACTCATGCACAGGACAGTGCAAGAAATTATGCAGAGAGGAAGATAAGAGAATATTTAATAAGAAGATGGAAGAAGATGAGACAGACTGTGGCCATCAGGCGCAGGACTGAGCCAGATGAATGTACTGACCGGCCCTGTTTTACAGACAACTGGACCCCTTTGTACCCTTTTCATCTATCTTATTTCTGTTCCTCTCTGCACTCTGTTCCCCTGCTTGTTCCTCCACAGTTCTATTGATTTCCTCACCCCACATTGTTCAGGGCCCCTGGGTTTGCAGACTGACCAGCTGCAAACTTCAAGTGAGTTCTCAAAGTGATGGCTGTATTTGCTTGAAAGCCCAGTAGCTATTGTGATGGGCAAGGTTAGTTTATTGTCACTGTCTTCATGTTTGCTTTGTTAGGTATGTTTCTTAGTTGATTTTGCTTCCTGGCTTACCACTTTTCCCTGGGTTTGCTGACTCACCAACTCCCCAGTCAAGATAACCTTGCTGGAATAAACATTCCTGTGCTCTCACATGTCTCCTCATCAATTCATGTGGCTGACCAGATTTGTTTGTGATCACCACCTCCCTTATAATTTTGGTTATCAGGTTTGTGTCTCTCCATATGTTCCTGTGTATGGCTTCCTCCTTTTTTGATTTGCTGCACTGGATAAGGTCCTTGCCCTGATACCCTTAAAATACTGATACTCATTTCCACATACCCTTACTGTAGCCATTATGGAACATTTTGTATCTGCCAGCTTAAACTCGTTGTCCATCTCCTGGGTCTGCTTATGTCTGCAGTCTTGATTCATATGACAGATTTCATGCTCATTATACTCTTTCTCACTATTCATCTTACACAACTTCTGTAATTTTGTCCCACCCAATCATGGTTATGTCTTCAATGTAGTTACCCCAGGTGCTATGTCCTGACTGCTGTTGTCAAGTTGTCATTTCCTATTCTTCTACTTTTCAAGATAGTTTGACATGCTTTCAGGCTGGTGTTCGCTCAGTTTGTTAAGTCCAAGGTGTCTATCACTTCTTTGGCAGTGATTAAAAACATATCTCATGGTGTTAAAGATTGCAAGAGTTCTTCCTCAGACCTGGTTTCAGTAATTTGCAGAATATTTTAGAGGTGGCATCCATAGTTAGTAACAATCAATGATCCTTTCTAAAAAGGGTTTTAAAAAATATTTTTCTTTTCAAAATCATTAACTTCTAGCATCTGCAGCATTCTTTAGCAATGAGTTCCACAGCTTAATTGCAAGTGGTTTGGAAAAACCATGCCTTTTTTTTTGGTGGTGTTGTTTTTGCTTTGATCTTGCCATCTAGTATGCTCTTTTGATTCTTACTGAATTGGAATAGAGTGAACAGTTACTTCTCACTTGCTTATTTCATGTAACTCATAGTACAACTCTCTCTCCTCTTTTTTCCAAAAGAAACATTTGAGCCTACTTATTTATATCACCATATGACTGCTTATTGTACTCTTCTTAACAGATGTAATTTATATTCCCATGTCTTAACATTGGAAATGTTCTGTCAGCCCAGTCCCTCTGCTATCTATTTACACTTCCTTGTCACTATAGGGATAGTCATGTAGCTGAAGGATTCTTTATAGTCAGCTTAGTGGAAAGAAGAAGAAAGAATTCCCATAAAAAGTATGTGGTGGGTTGACTTTGCGTGGATGCCAGTTGCCCACCAAACTCACTCTGTCACTCTCCTCCTCAACAGAACAGAGAGAATATATAATGAAAGGCTCATGGGGTGAGATGAAGACAGGGGACAGATCACTTGCCAGTTACTGTCCTGGGTAAAACAGACTTGACTTGGGGAAATTAATTTAATCCATTACCAATCAAACCAGAGCAGGACAATGACAAGTAAACCCAAATCTTAAAAATAACTTTCTCCCATCCCTCCCTTCTTAATTTCTTAACTTTATTTCTGACATTCTGCCCTCTCCCTAACATTGCAAATGAGACAGGAATGGGATTTATGGTCTTTGCTGACGCACTTTCATCAGGCGAGGAAATCTTTCCCCTGCTCCATCTACTTTTCCAATATGAGTCCTTCCCACAGGCTGCTGTTATTCATGGACTGCTCCAGCATGGGTCCCTTCCACGTCTGCAGTCCTTCAAGAATGCACTGCTCCAGCCTGGGTCCCCTGCAGGCTCACAAGTCTTGCCAACAAACCTGCTCCAGCATGGGCACCTCTTTCCATGGGGCCACAGGTCCTGCTAGGAACCCTGCTCTAGCACAGTCTTCCCACAAGGGCACAGCGTCATTCAGCTGTGAACAGAGCAGGTTCACAGCCTCATTTAGCTGTGAACCTGCTCCAACATAAGGTCCTCTGGGCTGCAGGTGGATCTGTGCTCCACCAAGGCCCACCATGGGCTGCAGGGGCACAGCTGCCTCACCATGGGCTGCACCAGGGGCTGCAGATGGAATCCAGCTTCAGTGCCTGGAGCATCTTCTACCCCTCCTATGCTGACCTGGGTGTCTGCAAAACTGCTTCTCTCAATATTCTCATTCTTCTCTTTGGCTGCAATTGCTCTGCTGCAATAACTTTTCTCTTCAAATCAGTTATCCCAGAGACAATACCACTGTCACTGATGGGCTCATTCTTGGCCAGTGGTAGGTCTGTCTTGGAGCTGGGAAGCACTGGCTATGTTGGACAGTTTCTTAAAATAAACTACTACTCACAGACTACTTTATTACAGAAGCTGCCTGTATAGCCCCCACGCTACCAAAACCTTGCCATGGAAATGCAATGCAGAGCACAAACAAGTCCTCAATTTGAATCTTCAAATCTCCCCCAAAAGATTGCCAATGCTTTTTATCCCACAGTCCTTTTTTCATTTCAACAATTTAGTGATGAACTTTTCCCCTGGAAATCAGCTTTCAAGACCAGGCACTGGAAGGGAACATTTTTCTTCCAACACAATGCTCTGAGCAGCAGTATAAAGCAACTGTCATGATAACATGGCTTATTTACTATCCTTGGAATTTAGTAGAAGATTTAGGGCTGTGTTATATGCTTACATAAAAAAACATGTAATTAAATTTAGAAACTCCCCCACAAACATACATCTCTCTCTCTCTATATATATATATATATTTCTATACCTAAATTACAAAACTACAGTATGTACATGTGCCAAGTTTGAATTTCAGAAATAAAAATACTCTTTAGTTTGTCTCCACTTTTGTCTATAGGGAAACCTGGGGTAGTTCCAAAGACAGTTCAAAGGAAACATGTAATAACTTGTCTTTCATTGTTTAACAGCCTTCTCTGATTAAATTCACAGAAGTCTATTGCTACTGTATAGCTGAAGGACTAACTTAAATAAAATCCCACAAAAATGTACTAGGTCTACTTTCTAAAGAATAGTAAAACTTATTTCTTTAATATGACCTGAGTTTCTAGGCTAGGTTTGTTTGCTTTAAACAACATGATTTTAATAAATTTGTAATTAGATTCTTAAATCCTTAATTTTTATTTTGTGAAAACATCTTAAGTACATACAGAACCCTAAACTTCCAAAAAGCAGGCAGAAAGTCTTGCTTTTTTATTGTAATTATTCTGTGTGTTAGGGAAAGTATGAGAAGGCAATATGCATCAGCTGCCAACAGAAACTGAAACAGTGAGTGGTGTTTAAAATGGTTAAAAAAATCAATGTTGATTATCTATCTTTCTTACAGACTAGGTGAAATTAGCTGTACAAAATCGGTTGTTTAAAACTATTGAACAAGAAACAACGTTGAGATAAACAGCAGGTGGCAGTGCTATCAAGGAGCAATAGTTCTGATGCGTGAAATCGGCTGGTGTTTGTATAAAGTCAGTTCTGCTGCAAGAGGTAAGTTAAATACCACAAAATCCGTTGTGGCTTGTGATTTTGGGGTGAACAATAATGAGATGTTGGCCAGATTGAACAAACCTTTTGTTTCAAGTGGTTTCTTCTGCTGCAAACATGATGTTACTTTCATAAGAGAGCTTGTATTTTGTTTTATAAAATGACAGGCTTATTCTGTGCTTCCTTCTAGATGGAATTGTATGTGATTGTATATAGTTTATATAGGAATAAATACAGAAAATCAACAAAAGTAAAATTTGATAAGTATGGTAATTTCAGACATGCAAAAAATTTCTGACATGCAAACATCTCAGTCCATGTTAATTCTGATGCCTTTATTACTGACTTGTTATATCTTTGCTAATGCTCTTTGTCAAAGCTAATGAATCTGTTGATATTTTAGAGAGCATTTAAAAAAACATTAATGAAACAGTTTATCTTAAAGACTATATTTTGGCATCCTCTCATATAATTGTGCTAAATTACATTTATACATTTCATTACAGAACAAATTGCTAAGCTTATTAATTTTTTACTTAATTGACCCTTGGTGCAATTTACTGCTATTTATGACAGCTTAACCTTCTGCCAGTGGTTAGCATCTTGCCAGGAGCTGCACAGCTAGAGATGACGTCACTGAAGTTGTGTGCTTGTGCTTGTTTTATTGGTTAGCCTAAAAATCATTCCAGCACTAGAGAATGCCAGGATCCCACTTGCAGAGAGCACAAGACCAAGTTGCCAGTTACTGCTGATGACTGTCCCCAGGGACACTTCTCATGCACTGTTGTGAGGTTCCTCTACAAGTCTCCTTAATGCTGGCAGAGTGCACCCACTGTGCTTCTTAAAACAGAAATTTGTTTAAAAAAAAATCAAAGGTAGTCTAAATGGAGGTTAGAGTGTTATCTTTAGGAGTTACATGTCATTTTATGGCATTGGTGCAGAGTCTATGGATGTTAATGCTCAAACGTTTTTGAGTGTAGTATCATTGTAAAAAGTGATTTGGGCCATGTTGTTTTGGGTTTGTCTAATCCTGACTTCCCAACTTCCCAACACTCTCACCTGTATGGACCACAGTCTTCCCCAATTACACCTTACCTAGTAAGATGAGGAAGGTTGAAAAAATTCAGAAGAAAAATGTAATGCAAAAACATTGTGTCTAAAATGGGTTCTTTCAAGGTTTTCATAAGGTATCATCTGATCCTTAATTTCTGTTTTGAATTCAAATTGTCAAAGTTTGCAGTAGATGACAGATCAGTGTGGCTAGCACTAGGTGTTTAAGGGGCTCTACTGGTTGCACCATTTAGGGAAGAAGAAAAAGAGGATTTAATGAAGTGTGTTATAGATGATCAGTTTTTCAGTAAAACTTTATCCACAGAAATACAAGGTTTTATCAACGCTGGTCTTAGTAATCTAGGTATTAAAGCACAGCTCTTTTCAAATCACTGCAAAGAATTGATTTATGCGCATTTCAGGCAAGGCTGCTTTCTTTGGATTTTTGGTATTGAATTTGCATTGCAGTTAAAGCATCTTTTCCATGTAATTAAATCTATTCTTCCCTGCTTCTTCCCTGAGTTGAAACTTCATTTAAAAAGCATAAATATAAGTTAAAAAGTATACAAATGATTTTTTTTAAAATAAAAGAATACTAAGATACTCTTTTCTTGCATGAAATATAGCAAGTAGAAAGTAAGGTGCTCTGTGTTTTGATTTAAGCTATTTCAGTTGTTTTGACTAAATATCTGGAAAAAAAAAGTTGTCTTGAAGGAATTTCAAAGTTTTCACAGAAATACCAAGTTTATTTTACCTGTTTAGCATGTTTATGACTAGGTGGAGAGTGCACTTATACTGCCTGCTAGTTGTTCCTGAGCTTTTAAAACAGCTGACTGTTTAGTAAACTCCTAATTGCAGCACTAAAGCACACCTGAGAGCTAGATAAGCTGCCTGGTTATGAGCAAGGCTCCAGTCAGACTGCCAGTGCCTGAACTAGCTGATGTAGAAGTGGTAGTGTGACCCATCAATAGGGCTCGTGTGATAGTGCTATGCTATGCATGCTGCAGTATGTATTTGAGGTGTTGTTTGGAATCTGTGGAAGATTTGAATGTTAGTACCTATTTTTGTCAAAGTAATCACAGCAACAAGTAGTGGCTGTGAATCAGTTGGGGGAAAAAATGGTTAATCGTGATTTTGTCTGAGGGCTGAGAAGTTTAGGGAGATGCTACAAACATGAATTATTGGTCTGAAAACTGGTCACTAGAGGGTTCTCATGAGACATGAGAGAGGCTCACTCAGATTTCTGAAGGGCTTAAAGCAAAAAAAAATCATCCAAAAAGAAAGGATTTTGTGTTTAAACAAATACATTTTTCATTGTATATGCTAGTTCAATTTTATAACAAAATATATAGCTTGCAATACAGAAGCTAGGGAATGTATATATGTTTTTGTTTATGTGTAAGGTAGTGACACCATAGTACACTATACAGAAAAACTGATTCTTTTCTCATCTTACAAAGCAAGCAGAATAGGCTCAAAGACAGCAAAGCAATGTGTGTGGGTTTTGTCTCTATATACACCTATGTATGATGTACATTTCTTCTGGGTACAAATATTAGTTCTAAATTTGCCATCTGAATTTTAGAGTCACTCTCTCAAATATGTGCAGAGCCTGTGCAGTATCTGATCTTGAGTGTGATTTACCTTTTCTTTACAAATACCAAATTATATTTTGGTTTTGATATGTCAGTTCTGATTATTTATTTAATTAATTGAATTTGGACACAGTATTTCCCTGGGAAAGCTCTTCCTTATCATTAAAATGGAGAGACAGAAGATGGAGAGGAAAATTATCAGGATGAAACCAAGTTAATGTACCTTTTCAATATTCACATAATCTCCAGTTAGTCTTAAAAAAAGCATGAAACATGAAGATATGTAAGTCAGGTATTTGCACTGATTACAAGAAGACTGTGGAAGAAGTTCCAAAGGTGAGTTATCTGGTAAAAAAAAAGTCAAAGACAACTACAACAAAAAAAAAATGCTGTAAACATTGATCACTAAATTTTTACAAAACATATTTATTTTACAGCAAATTAGGCACTTCAGATAGATAATAGACATTGGAACTCCTTCAGTATGAAGGAGAGGAATTTTGTTTATGAGCCTAAGAGCTCATACACTAATTTTTCTCATGTACAGGTTTAGAAATGCTGTAACACACATAAGAGAGGAAATACTGCAGCTTATCTTTATGACCATAATGTGTACAATTAAAACTGGTAATTTTCAGGTACATAAAGTCATTACACTATAATGTTGAAACAATAGCTTTAACAGTGCTAATACATGCAGTGTTTGCTAAAGCATTTTTTGAACCATATGCTACAAGGCCAATTAATTCTGTCCTTGTTACTAAAATCTTGCTCATTTTTATGTAACACTATTCAGTACAGGATGTCTGTTTAACAGTGATCTGTCTGTAAATTACTAAGGACTTTTAACAAAAAATGTTGGTTATAGAAGCCCAGGATTAGGTCTCTCTCTGTAGATTCTATATATATGCTTGAGAGTATACCTTAGTTTTAATGGTGATCCTTTTTAATTATTATAAAGACAATGTTGTAATCAGTTATTATGAGAAAACAGATTTATTCAAAGCAAAGAATGTAGTAATGTAATTAATTCTCTTTTTGGAAACAGTTCAAGTGCTGCTTGCTGCTGTATGAAATTATTGGAGTTTATGGTACAGATTATGGTACAACTGCTTGGAGTTTATGGTACAGATTTTCTGAAAAACTGGTGATAGCATAAAAAATACACCCTTGTTTAGTCAAAGTCAGGAAAATCTTTTTTTACTGGAGAGGTGCCAAGCATGCATCTCTCTGTTAACTCATTTTAAGTACATAGATCTCTAAAACTAGGCCTTTATGTCCTGCTAGTATAAATTAACAGTGTAACATGGCTACTTACAGTATTGAGTAGAAGTTAATTGGATATTAGCTTCTCTATGGGTTGGTGTTATGGTTTATAGAAGTTACAAAAATTCTACCATCTCAGAGAGTGTCTGTCTGACAAAGGCACGCTGCAGACCAGCTGTGCCGTTTCTGTGTATATCCAATGTACATATCCCTTAACCTGCAAGATATCTGTTAGTCTCTGGAACTTAGGGTAAGGATGTATTTGCTCTGCATACTTTAATAAGTTTAGGATCGCTAACTTGAATTTTGCTTTCAGT
The DNA here is from genome assembly GCA_013400915.1 of Pardalotus punctatus. Taxonomy (NCBI): domain Eukaryota; kingdom Metazoa; phylum Chordata; class Aves; order Passeriformes; family Pardalotidae; genus Pardalotus; species Pardalotus punctatus. The sequence continues at coordinate 14,723 of VZTX01021142.1, read as the reverse complement.
ACTGCTATCTCATCCAGAATCTTGAGTTTGCTTACAAATATTTTTTAAGGTATACTCATTGTTTGTTTGTTTCCCCCTTTGTATGGTTAGGCTTAGACCTTTGCTAGAGGTTAGTTTAGATTTTTTTTGCTTATTTTCTGTAACTTGTGAACTTCCTGGTTATCATTACTTTGTGTTCTAGATGCATCAGAAAATCCAGACAAAATCATAATCAATATTGTGCAAACTACATTAAAATTGTGCTAAACTAGGGGACATTGCAGTGTGTCTGCAGCAGGTAGGGCTTTGTGATACCAGGTGTTTAAGAGAGGCATTTATTGATTATGGGTAAGTATCATGTTAATGTGGTGATGGCATGGGTGACCTTGATTACAACAGAATTCTCATCAAATTGCATACAGCCTGCACAGTCACTGTTGCATTGTTGCATTGTGACAATCTATTTAAAATTCATATAAATATGTTCAGCTGTTGTGTGTCATAAAATAAAAGCTGAAATCCCTGAGAAAATAGGGAAAAGTATGTTTAATAAAAAGTCTGTCTCGCATTGACAGTAAAGCTGAGAAAGGGTTTGAATATTGAAAAATGTGTGTGGTTTGCTGGGGGGGAGGGGTTTGCCACTAGAGGGTACACAATGCACAGGAACACTTACTTTACTACTTGAACGAGAGCCCAGAAAAACATGTCTGAAGAACCTTCTATGTTTAGCATTTCAGGGAGCATTCACAGATTCCCCAAGCATTTGTCTGAATGTCTGAGTCTGCAGGTGTCTGTGCTTAGGGTGGATTTAATGATTGCTTTCTTTCTTTAAGTCCTCTGAAGAGCAAATTGTCACTGTTTATTCTTGCAAACCTAAAATATGCTTCAAACTCTTTTTAAGAGCACTAGAAGAAAAGAAGAATTTAATTTACTTCAATAGTTTTAAATATTATTGCCTTTTATACTCTGTAAGCACTTACATGAAATATGACTAATCACTGAATGATTGGCATTTACCTCTAAAGTTTCCATAAGAATCTTTTACTTAGGTATTGGAGCTCAGGTATTGCATATCTGCAGGAAGCATTGGTTGAATGAAAAATATAAGAGCAAAAGAAGGTGATGGACCATAATGGTGGACCATAAAATTTTTTAAAAATTACTGTATAATTTGAATTATTGAATGTGGTTATTCTAGGGTGTCATCCTCATTCCTGCTTTGTGTCCAAGCACATGTTATGTGGTTTTCCCTTTCAGTGTTGTTGCTTTTCTAAACTTAATTTTGGGTGCCAGCAACACATCAAATAAGAAATTAGGACCAAAGTTATCTTAAATATTAAGATATTTTTGTTTTTATATTGGTTGATATGAGGCATTTCGGGCAGCCTTTAATACTTGATTGTCTGTTTTTCAGCTAATTAAAAGGTCTCCAGTGGAAGCAAGATGTATGCCCAGAGCCAGGTGAAAAGTATGTGAAATATATGGCTACATGGAGTGCTCATTTTCTTATGGTATTCTTTAGAGACCAATATCCTTGGTCTGGGGACTTAAGCTGTAGAGGATCTCATACATCAGAACAACAATCTATGAGGGCTGGTAGCAGTAACTAGCCGGGGACTGAGATAATTTCTCTTCTTCAGTGTTGTCAGGGAGGATAATTGTGAAGGGACTGTGGTCAGATGGATTGTGCACACACAACTTGTATTTGTATCTTCACTTTTGCTGTGTCAGTCCAAAGGCAGGTACATTTTCTCCCTGTGTCTTGGCAGCTTTGTAAAAAGAAGGAAGCACAATTTAAAAAAAAAAAAAAAAAGACTGCTCTGATTTAACTGGGTTATAGAGTCTGATTATTTCAGTAAAGGTAAAGATTATTCCTTTCCCTCCCACTCCATCCTCTGTGTAGTTAAATTCCAGACCATCTTGTACTATGAATATTTCTAGTGTTAAACTTCACAGAGATCCCTGAGCAGCAGAGAAGAGTTAAGTGGTCATGGAATTGGTCCACATCCTTAACACTCTGCTTAAAGGCTTACTGTACCAAAGACATCTTTAAGCAGTGTGTAAATTCTGAGCTAAAACACCTCTTCCAGGGCAAAAAGAGCAATGAATTTCATAAAGCACTGGTCCTGCAACCATTTTTTGGAGACTGCCAAATCCTGATAACCAGTGCCACATGTGGTAGGTTTTTTGTTATGGAATAGAGCACTGAGCAGACCGCATTTGGCTCATATAAAACTTTAGGACATAATTGCATATGGCTTTCATCACTATCATCTTATGGTGCATTTTAATTTATCTTATGGAGTTGAAGGGCTCTTTGGGCCCTTACTAATAATCTTCAATTTTTTAGGCCACTCGTTTTAGGTTGTTTGAAATACCTTGTAAACAGCTGTAGGTACAAACTGCAGCTCTGGAAGAAAAAGAAATCGAAACAATACTAAATGAATTAAAGACTCTTACTGATATACACCATTTTATCATGAGAACAAAGCAAATATTGGGAAGTAGAGACAAGGAAGATGAAAGCAGGAGACACATTTTCAGTATGCTAGAAAAAATGATTGAAGATTCAAGAAAATTCTTCACTTCTCTGCTTTCCTTCCTGTTTGGAGGGTAGAGGGAGAAAGTAATTTTTGTTTCCTTCTAAATAGAGGCAGAGGTTGTCCTTTTGCAGATTTTCTGATTTTTAAATTTTTTTGTTTTTATGTCAGGATTTGCATTGAAGTGTTTTAGGAGGCACAAAGTAGCAGGAAAACAGAAAAAAGCTGCCAAAAAAAAAAGGTTTAGGAGAAAGGCGACAGAGAAGCAAATGCAGCAAAACCCCTTTCACCTGCATACTTGTAAACTTATTTTTTCCCCCATTCCATATTTCTTCTGCTCACACCTGCATCACACTGTTTGTCTTTTGCTTAGTTCTGCCATGATGACTCATGATCACCCTGTACACTGTTTTTCAGGATCTTTAGTACCTGGTTCACACACTGACAGGGCTTTAGAAAATTGTCCCAGGAGCTGAGTCAGAACTGTGTACTAGAGAGGTCATTCTTCTGATCTTGATGCTGTGTTGGAGCTGAAAGCGAACAGGAGAGAGTTCTTACAGGGGATGAGATGTGCTGTGATTAGGGAGCTGATTAAGCTTTAGTGATCTCTCAGCTGTCTTTCTAAGGAACTGTGGTCTGGCATCCCTAAATAGTATGAGGTCTAAATGGCATACAAATCTCAATATTTGAAAACCTTTAGTATCTAGGATATATAAACTAATATATATAGAATATATAAACATAGTGAGCCATAGAATAGTGCACCACCTATTCTTTGCAGTTTCTCAATAACTTCCAAGTTGGAGAGCTGAAAAAAGGGCAAGTCTGAAGATAGAATGAAAGGAGGGGTCTGTGTGACTTTGTATATTGTGTGGTCAATCAACACCATTGAGAGGCTGTTTTATATTAGCGTGGATCAAAATGCAGCATGAGCAAAGGTGTCACACACTTTTTACCTATATGCTTTGCCTCTCAGAAAGCTTACTATGCCCTTCAGAAAGCACAGCCCATAGTTTAGCCAAAGGGTTCAGTACAATATGTACTTTTTTTTTTTTTTTTT
>VZTX01021142.1:0-11127 GCA_013400915.1 Pardalotus punctatus | reverse complement strand
TTTTTTTTTTTTTTTTTTTTTTTACTCTTTGTAAAGAAAGATTAGCTGTTTCAGATTTGTGCCCAATCTAGGCATGAAACAAAATTAAAAGTAGTTGTAAATTAGATCTGAGGCCTTTAGGATAGCCTGTAATTTAAAATGGCCAGTGCCTGGTTTGTGGATACAGTGGTGCTGCAGAGTGTCTGCAGGATGACTGAGAAATATAAACTGTTATTCTAGATTTATAGGAAATGTCATGCTTTTGATATACTGGGAACAGTTTGGCAGACAGTTCTTTCCTTAATAGTTCAATGTTGGTTTTTTTACAGAAACAGCATGGCTTTTTGACCATACTTCTTGAGACATTTGGTGTTTTTACTCAATGCAGATCAGGATGTTTCAAGGATGTCATCTGTTGCACTCCTGTATTTTGCAAATGTAGTTGAGTCTATAATTAGCTGGCCAAACATATGCTTAGTGAACCTGTTTTTTTGAAGTGCTTGCCAGAAGCATGACTTAACATGCCTTTTATAAACATACAGATATTGCCATGTGCTAGCAATTTAAGCTAGCATTTGGACGTTCATGGTATAACAGTAAAATTACTAGTGTGATAATTGCACTGAAGTGTCCCAGAATGTAATAGTAACAAACTCTATGGCTAATTCATTTTGCTAACATGAAAAGGACATCTGGCCAAACATGCATAGTCTAGATTAAATCCAAATTTTTGCCTTTTAAGTCCATGCCTTCTGCAGAGAACCATGTGTTTCTTGACCCCTTCTAGATTAGCATATGTGTTCTCTGAAGTAATTTAATGTTTGACTTTGTAAGATCCCAAACAATCTACAACTGGATAATAGAACCTGCCGAGTGCATGGTAGAAAAAGACCCAAAATATTATTGTATTGAGACCTTTCAGTCAGCTATTGCATTTCACATCAGAGGATAAGGCATTTTGCTGGTGGCTGAAGTGAAACTGTTATAACCTTTGTCAAATTATGGCAATGTTGTTAGAATTAATTAGCTGACAATTTTTAAGTTTTTGAGATCCTTAGGTTACATGCTGTAGAAGTGAAATAATTGCTTTATGCTTGCAAGAAATTTTGGCCATAGTAAATGAATAAAAGATTATGGTGAATCATTATGCAGCAAAACCATAAAATCATGATTGAAATAGAGGAACCATCTAATATAATATAATATAATATAATATAATATAATATAATATAATATAATATAATATGCAATTTAAGATTGTGACAATTAGTCTCAAGATGAAGTATTGTAGGTTCTTGACATGACAACAGTTAAAAATTTACGTAGGGAAAAAAGTGTCCTATTTTTGCTGAACACACCTGCTATCCATTTTATTTGAAAATGTAAATATTGCAAAGTTTATTAACACTGGCTCATCCCTATGACTGCTAATGTTAGTTTTATTAAGAGTGCCTATGTCAAAGCATGTAAATTACATTATGATTATTGAGAAGAGGCAGATGAATATTTTTTCTTGTACTGCCTTCACAAAACCTGCTTTTGCCTTAAAATAATCATTGCCCACTTGTTACGGAACAATTTAGGTAATATTATTATAAATGAGTTACATGAGCTCTGTGTTAATAGTGGAACCTGTAATAGAGCCAATTGTTCCTCATGCCTACTCATGCTTTTTGGAGGGAGGCTTGCCTTTTGCAAGCAGAGTCTTCAGAGCCTCACTGAAAATATTAATTGCAGTCTCCTCTGTAGTGTGAGATTGAAGTTAGGCACATGAGAACAGGCTACAGTGTTCAGACTTGCTTCTAGAAGGGAAAGGTTCTTGTAACCATTCATCTTTTCTCTTTCCAGAAGAAAAGCCTGTAAAGTTCACATGCTGTGACTGTGACACATGCTCCTCCTCACCTCCTAATCCTCTGAGACGCAGATTGACTGGAACACATTCCCAGCACAGCTCCACAATATGTCTCTGGCTCCGAACTATTTCTGAGGAGATCACTACCAGGTTACTGCACTGCAGCCAGGCCTGTATCTTTTGGAGAGAAATCCAGGCTCAAAGAAGGTTGACTCAGGGTATGTTCCCAAGGTACCAGGCTGGCAGTGTGGTTGCTGTCCATCAGTTGCCATGTCTAGCATGCAGGCATACCCATCAGGTAACGGCACATATATACATACCTGCCCTGTGGCTGTAGAACACCTCAGGCCTTTTCTGCAGCTTTTCTACCTGATCAACTAATTGCATTCTTGTACATCAGCATAGAGGTAAGTTGGAAAGCTTTGTCAAGTAGGAAGTAGAACTCAAAAAGAGTAAGTCAAACTTGAAAAGATTTTAAAGCATACTTAAGAGTTTTTTACTCCTTGGAACAAAAAGTGTGCTGAATTGCTGTCAGGCATAAATTGGGTAAAATTTGTGAGTACAAAGAAATGCAGGCAAGTTTGTTGACTCATTTGCAGTTGTGAGACAAGCAATAATTTTAGTTAGATTGTAATGAAAATTAAATGTCTTGTCAAGTTCCCCTTGCTTCTCCCCCGGCAAATTCATTAGCAGATTAGCCAAAAGGGATAAATAATTTCTTTACATATACATTCCTTTTTGCCAAGCTATATGGATTTTTCCTTCACACATACAAAGAAATGAAACTGACTAATAATGAAATCAATGACCATGCTTAACCATAAAAAGAACCTTTTAAAATCAGAATGTAAAGGTAGGTTCTGCACAAAAACAATCTGAATTTCCTACCAGAATAACAGAATAGAGGAACCAAACACAGCTGGTTGGTTCCTTCTCATTTCTGATGGGCTTCAGGTAGGCTTATGCTCTTTGATCCAAATGAACAAAATACTTTTTTTTTTGTCTTTAGATCAGGTTTTCCTGTGCATATTTTTGTCTATAGAGGCCTATTTCTGTCCAGAAGGAAGTGAAGGGGTGGGTGTTTGCTTTGATACACACACTCATTCCATCTTGCAGGGTGGGTGATGTGCCAGTGTCCTCCAGCAGAAAAGGCAGAATTCAGAACATCTATAGAAGAATGTTTTTTATACATTCTAGAATGCAATTGATCTGATACTGTATATCTAATTATTTAATCTATGGAATTTTACATCTGTAATCTCTCTCCCTTTCTGAAGGGAGTTACAGAAGAAAGACTGGGAACTGAAAAGGAAGTTAAGTGCCTCATACTTACAGACCCTTTCCTAATCAAAATTTTTATTATATGATGACAAAGTATTTAAACACATGTTCAGTCCAAGCCATTTCTAAATGGTAGAAAGGCTACCCCAAAGCTACTAAGGGGTTATTACCATTACAGTAGAGTCATTCAGGCAATTGTATTTAATTTGATTTATTTTGTTTTCTGTTATACTTTCAGATATGTTTCAGATATACAATTCTTTTTGTTTGGAGTCTAATCCATACTTCATTAAATGTGATCAACTTGCATTTAAATAGTTCTGGACATTATTTGCATTGATGTATGTCAGTGGGATGTAAAATCAGGATTTATAAAATCTCTTTGGATCATTAAGTACGGACCTTTATTATCACCTCTGAGCCCATCTTAGAATCCTGTTCATCAGTTTATCAAACTGTAATTTAAAACCAAACTTACTTACTCTCCTGCATCTATAGAATCTAAATTTGACTCTTTTGAAGGTCAGAGAGTAGGAACTGGATAATCTGTCCTTTTAGCTCATGTGAAACTAGTGCTACACATAAAATCACTCTTAGAATATGTTTCCACAGATAGATACATAAGATTTGCATAAGAATGTTTAAAATTAATTTGTAACATGGTTTACTGAATTTTTGGGATTCTTTATATAACAGTTCTAACATGGAAGTAACAGTGGCTTTTTCTTTCCCTCTGCTGCCCTCTGATTCACTGATACACCTTCCCTCATAGTAATTTAAATCACTGCCAACAAAAGATGCTTTGCCATGTGCTGAATCTGTCAAGCTTTTGACTAGTTTCTCCTCAAGTGTCCATTGAAGATGAAGCATGTTTTGAACAAATGTGTCTCGGGGAGTTTGTTGGCTAATTTTTCATCTGAGTTCCCAGCCACACCAGCAACCTGAGCAAGGCAAAAAGAAGATGATTTTCAAGACAAATTCTCACTGAAATAGAATAAGCAATGCAGTGTTTGCTATTTGTCTTTTGAGATAAATTACTTTAACCAGTTACCTTCATCTGATGATTAGTTATCTCTATGTTTATTTAACTCACCAGCAGTACAAATTTGTCTGGAAATACAAGCAGAGATCTTTTAAGCACATTTTTAATGTACTTTCTAGAAATTTAAGCCAAAACTGCTATTTCTGCAATAGGAAATTTCTAATTTTGAAACAGTCTGGGGTCGAAAGTTGTTCATAACATTGGCAGTGTCTAATAAGCTTTTAAGTAGTTATGTTTCATTATGAGATAATAAAGTAAGCAAATAATCTGTCTCTCATGCTGCCAGTGAGTGGCTTCACAAGAAGACAGGGGAGAGCATGGCCAGGAGAAGTGATCCAAACTGACCAGAGATATTTCATACCATAGAATGCCATGCTCAATACAGGAAGTGGGGGTCCTGATTGCTGCTTGAGGACCCTCTAAGCATCAGTTGGCAGACGGTGAGCATTTGTATTGTGCATTAATTTGACTTCTTGGGTTTTAGTTCCTCTCTTTTATTACTGTATTATTACTTTTCATTATTATTATGTGAATTTTCAGTTTTTTTACTTTTTTCAATTCTCCTCCCTATCCAGGGCTGGTGAAGGGAAGGGGAGTGAGTGAGTGAGTGGCTGCATGACAATTAGTTGCCCACTGGGGCTTTAACCCACCATACCTACTAATGCCTTAGTGTGCTGATCTTTCTCAGCATTACGAAATCACCATTTCCTTACAGTGCCCATTAGATACTGTATGAAAGAATTCTGGCTAAATAATTTCTGCAAATCACCCACAAAGGATTAAAGTCCAGGGAAGACTTTACATGAGTTTAATTGATAGGTGTTAAAACATTTACTCTTCTACTTTGCAGTATTGTCTGTATGGGTTTTCTTACATGCATCCTCAGACATGTGAGCTTTCTCTTTTGCTCTGAAAGTTTTCAGATGTTTTCTCTTTGCTTTGTAGAAATCTTTGATTAGGGTAGTCAATTAATTTGGCCTTCCAGTTCTTTCATCTCAGAATTCTGAAATGTCTAGTGGCTTTACCAAGAGTGAAGATACTTGGATTTTTTCTTTTGTCACTGAAATGTTTAGATTTTTATGTGAATATTAAGAATGTATTGCTTACTAACCATCCTGTATCTAAAAATTCTAATAATCTGCATTCCGTGAGGTTATTGAGCATTGAGTTTTCTTCATGTTGTTACACTTCCATCAAAATCCTTGAGTCTTAAAATAACAAGATCTCACTTTGTCCAGAACAGAATTTGGATATGTAGGACATTTTTCACTGCTGCTTCTCAAGCTGTATGTAATCTGGATAGCTTGTGTGGGTGATTTGTCTCCTGGGCTTCCTACAGCATATTTCACAAAGGCTGGAATTCGGCTTTGAAAGAAAACACTTACTTACTTCTCAGACAAGCTAGCAGGTAACCTCTGTTTTGACTTTAATAAGCTGTGTGCTTCATGTTCTCATGAGTTTTGCTTTCTTTTTCAGACAAAATACAAGTGAGATTTTTTGTACATCCAAAACTAAGTTAGAAAAGGAGAAGCAAACCAGCTTCAAGGGTGCTGTATCACAGAGCTGTTAGGAAATCTTTTTTCAATTGGAGATCTTCTACTGTGAAGCAACAATTTCTCTTTTGAGGTCAAGAAATGTAAAAGAAGAGATCACATTAACCTAGCTTCTAGTGAAGTGAGACACAGTATCAGATTGAAATAATGTGTACACAGATAATGTAGCACACTTCATTCTAGACAGATAATAAAATTAGTGAAAATAAGGAATTTGAGAAGTAGTGCAGAAATGAATAAACTATTTAAAACTAAATATGTACATAGGTGCTTCTGCTAGGCAGGGAAATATATTCTTTTGCCAGTTTTCTAACTGTTGCTTTTATAATACTTCATAGCCTTTTGAATGGTTCAGATTATGGTTCAGAACATTCTAAATTAAAAATAATAGCAAAACATATGTCTTACAGAACATTTACAGGTCTAAACACAGATTGCAGTGTGTTTTTTCTAGCTTTAAAATTTTTAGAATGGAAATCCCATATAAAGATAATAAAGATTCTGTATAATTTTGAAGAGTGATGTAAATTGTATAATCAATTCAATAAAAAGATGTTTGTCATAAATTTATTTAACAAACTGAGTGAAAAAATAGCTTGGATTCACCTGTATGGTACATTTGTGCTTTCTCTGGACTTGTAGATGCTGGCAGTAAAATTCATTTATGTGTAGGTGAAAAATTATATATTCCTCTTATTGATTTCGTATTTATATCTTGCTGTACAGTTCCTGATTCTTGCCTCACTGATGGCTTTGATGGAAGCAAGGCTCTTTACTGCTGTTACTGTGTGTGACACACCTCTGAGCACAGGTCTGGGAGAAAAACTGGTGGTTTTACAATGCCAGTCCACTCTGCTATTCAGAGTCCAAGCTGAAATTAATACTTTTTGAGACTGTCACCTGGGGACCTTACACTGAAGACATACTTTTACCTCTGTGTAAAGATCCAGTTGAATGCATTATAATTCATAAAAAATGTGTGCCACGTAATTCTTACTTTTTTTTTTAGTCTTATAATCTTGAAATATCAAAATCTCTCACAGAGATGTCAAGAAAGGTATAAGTAAGAGTTTTGTAATTAACATTTCAGTGGATTTAGTGGCACATATGATAAGTTTTGAAAACTACTTGAACTCCATATAAATCACATGCTAATACAGAAACATTTACTCTATTTTTAAAAAATAATATTGCTACAATCCAATATGTATCGTAGAATAAGTGTCTTCTGAGTTGCAAAAAATGATATTCACATAAGACATGACAACTTTAATTAAGGGAAATAAAAGTGTTTCTGCATTTAATCTCACTCCCCCTAGTTTGGGGCTTTGACAAATTCAGCCTAGTAGCATTGTCCCCCCATTCTGATTATATTCCTGTCATAAAAAGCACATCAATGCTTAAACAATTCATTAAAAAAAAAAAAATCTCTGTAATCTAGACAGATATCCCTTCATGACAGGTTTCTGATATCTCCAGGTGTAGCCAAGAAAGTTCAGGGAGCCATTTAAAACTGGTCAAGTCCATAAAGAAAGTTTTGGTGGGCTGACCTTGACTGGCAGCCAGACACCCACCCAGCCACTCTTGCAGTCCTCCTCTTCACCAGGCTGGTGGGAGAAAATAAGATGGAAAAGCCCACGGGTCAAAATAAGGACAGGGAGATCACTCACCAATTACCAGCATGGTCAAAACAGACTCTACTTCAGAAAAATTATTTTAGTGCCACTTAAAATAGAGTGGAATTGTGAGAAACAAAAACAGATGAAAAACTTCTCCCTAACCCCTCTCAGGCTTATGATTGTGACACTTCACCAGTAATAATGGGAAATATAAAAAGTTTTTCAAAGCTATTTTAACTCTGCCTGTGTCCTGTCAATAACATGCTAATAAGAAAATGCATTCACTGCTTCATTCTCAGCTTCTCAAGGAATGGGGGTTGTGGTCAGCCTACAATGGGTCCTCTCTGCTACCTCATCCTCCCCCCATTTGTTTACTGCAGTTCACTATGTTTGGTTTGTCTTGATTAACCAAGACCACTAGGTACTGATTGACTCTGTTTTGGTACTTCAGGATAATGGATAATTGATAATCAGTACCTTGTTTATTGCTCATGGTGGTATCCAGTAATTCATCATGTAAATGTTGGCTACAAATACCTCTTTAATGCTTTCTACTTTGTTTTGAAATAAGTGGACTTAAAAGCATATTTTGTGTTTCAGTGACACTGTTCACACTAGTATAACTGTAAGTACATTGTTATTTGGCAAATACTTTATTTTCAAGCGTTTTTAAGTTAGTCATTAACACAACAGCTAAGGAAATTAAGTATTCATATCTTGAATGAAGTAACAGAATATTATTCCCAAGAAAAAGGGCAACATGTTCATGAAAGATTTGAAACCTGCTAAATAATTTTAAAAATTTTATATCTTAAAACACAAGACTGTGCCATATTACAAAGATAATAGAAAAAGAAATAATATCAACATGCAGTTACAAACCAAGCATCTGGAATTCATTCTTTTCTCCCCACCTTGCTCTGTGGTTTTCTTACTGCACCAGAGACAGATCCTCAGCAGCTGTAAACTGTCTTAGCTCTGACATCAAGAGATCTATGAAGGCTTTGTAATACTGAGTGTATGCTGCTGCTGTTTTTCTATATATTTGCTGTGCTTTTCTGCTGAATTCCACAGTCTCACAGAGAATGGACAGGAAATGCTAAGCCTTCCAGTTTGCTTCAAACTAGCACTACTCCTGGCAGTATTTTTCTTTTCAGTAATGCTTTCTCATTAAATAATCATTATGTATAGCTTCTAGCACTTCGAACTTTTTTTTTTTTTAATTTTTCTTTTTTTTACTATCATTGAGAAATAATCTGAAATGTTTTATAATTCACACATTGAGTAAACAGCACTGGTACACCAGTGATTCCTCAGGATGAGAGATGTAAGCACCAGCTGAACTCTCCACTAAGAATATTATGTGTAGAATTAAAGGACAACATGTAGTTCTAGAAAAAAAATACTCATCTTGTATGCCTTAATTCCAGGTTTCTTTTTTTTTCTTGTGTTTTTGTGAGTAACCAGGTTTTTACCACTTTGCTGTGTCCAGATGCACAAAAACAATTTTATATTTACTGACTCATGACCATGCCTATTCTGCATAACCTAGATCTGATAATAAAACTGGCTTATCAAACAAGTGAAGATGACTTTTGGGGTATCTGTTTAGTCCTTAGTGGCTATTTGCCTGAATCACAGAGCTGCAATACCAGATAACTTCTGTCAGGCCCTGCACAGGAGAGGTCCAGATCAAGAATAGCAGGGGTGTTACAGATCAGGACTGAAATGCATTCACAGAGCTCTGCAGGGAAGTTTGTGTAGCATCTGCTACTACCATGTCTGGCAACTTTAACCACTGCTATCAATTCCTTACTTGAACAAATACAGTAGAAATTCTCTCCAAGCCGTAGAAAACCTCTATCAATCCATGAAAGAAAAGAGGAACTTAAATCCAACAACAAAGCTGAAGACCCATATTTCAGGAACAAAAGCAGAGATGCTAATGAAAAGGAGGTAAAGAAAATAATCTATGGATTGAACATGCTGTCTTGTAGCTTTTGCCATTGCAGTTTTTCCTCCTGGTAGTGGGCAGGGTTTAATTAAAAAAAATAAATTAGGAGTCTAGGTGTAAAAAATGCAGGTATGTTTTGCATCTTCATTGGTGTTTGCAGGAAAACCACTTGCAAATAAATTTTTATATAGTTTGCCTAATATGTTGTATGTACCTTGGGCTCTTTTTTTTTTTCCCCAAATATGGTCCTTATTTTAAAATTCATTGTAAGATGAATTATTTGAGAGGATTACACAATACTATGTAAAGGAGTAAGATCTTTAGAAGAGATATTGAAGCACAGATGAGGAGTGCTACAGTACTGTTAGAGTGTAAGATGCATCTTAGTTGCTAAAAACAACCTTGGAAAAGAAAGGTGAAGATAAAAGTGTCTCTGTCTTTCTTCCACCTCTCCTTGTAAACTGCACCAGGAGCATTGTGAGCTCTATTTTCTTTTTCTGAACAGTTGCCAATATCTAGACTATGAAAGGAACATTGAAGATTGTAGTAGTGTAGTAAGACAACTCATTTTAGACAACTTTCATGTTTTTATGCAATGTGCTTTTACATCTTCATGTCAGTCAGTCATTGAAACCTGAATTTCACTTCTGCTATCTTCTTTATGGAGGGTTTTGATTTCTCACATTTATAGGAATGGGGAAACACATTTATCTTCCATCTTATTTAAAGACACTAGTGCATCTTAGAGGAGTTTTTTCCCTTTTAGACAAAGTGAAGACTGAGGTAACAGACATGCTAGCAAGGGCAGAACTGAGAACTTGGGAGCAGAATGTGCCTAGACAGAATTATTCTGAAAGAGACACCACAATGTTTATAAACATCTTCATTCACACATGTGAACTACTGCAATAACTAACAAATTTTGAAATGCTGGTACCATGCAATGAAAGGTAAGTACAACTAAAACTTAGTGAAAAATATTCAAGTTCTATGGAATTACAAACCCTGATAATTAAAGAGAATGTGGTTCTTGTTAACTTGCAACTTCCCTAGACAGAAAGAGAATGGGTATGTTTTAATCATTTTTTTATAGATGTGTACCTTTGTTTTAATTGGAATGAGCAGTTCTTTATGCTTAGTGGGGAAGGAGAGGCTTAATAGTGGGGAAGGAGAGGCTTAATATTAATTCCAGGCCTCTGGGAAATTAAGTTCCACTTTCAGGTGCCTCTTCAGAGTTCTACTTTGTGCTATTATGTATGAAAGTAACAGTTACAATTGCTGGGCCTCTAAGAGGCTTATGTGTTTATGAAAACCATTTATAATGGGCCTTGTTAGCTCATCAGTATAACAAACCTTTTGCTCAGAAAAAATTTAGAAATTGCGAATAATTGCAGCCCAGGTAAAACAGGAAAACAGACTGGTGGCCCTGAAGACAATGGTCCAAGAGCTGAGGAAATACTCAGAGGTGCAAGATCAAGTGTGAAGTTGCATGGATTTTGAGAATGCTTTTAACTGTTACCTGTTAATTCCTGAAAATTATGGACAGGAACATGTTGTGTCTCCTTCTATATTTTTGCAATTTGCTGTGTTTTTCATTATGTTACTGCAAATGATTCTGGGACATTTCAAGTTGGTTTGTGTTAAAAAAAGAGGAGAAAGTACTATAGTGGACAACTGCAGTTACTGCAAAAACATGAGTTACTGAGCTTTTTGACACATGCCTGCTAACTATGTTCGAAGAAGAATAACCAGTCTGGCTTTCAAACTTAACTTGAAACTGAAAGATTTTTCCCTGGGGATATTTTTCCACTGAAAAATAATGGTAAGATGTGGCAGTGGATCATACC
>VZTX01021135.1:0-18792 GCA_013400915.1 Pardalotus punctatus | reverse complement strand
CCCGCCCATCTCCCCGCCCACCGCGCAGTCCCGCCCCACCCTCGGTTTACCCCGCCCCTGCCTGACGCACCGCTCTGCGATTGGCTGCGATTCCGCCCCGCGGTGACGCTCCGCCTCACAATTGGCTGCGGGTCCGCCCCTCCTGACGCACCGCCCTGTGAGTGGCCGTGGCGGCGCGCGGCCCGGTTTGAACGGCGGCCGTTTGGGGCGCCGCCATTGGAACGGGCAGCGGCAGCTTTAGGTCAGTTCTGCGGCGGCCCCGCGACTCCGGGCAGGGTCAGGCCGGGCCCGCTCCATCCCCACACCCGGCCCGGGGCTCCTGCTCCATCCCAGAGCCCCGGCAGCCCCCGCTTCACCGCCGCTCCACCCCACACCCCCGGCAGAGCCGCCGCCCCTTGTCCCGGCCTGCCTCACGGCGCTCGTGTCCCGCAGGCTGGCGATGGTGCGGGAGGACGACAAGGGCATCCCGGTGCGGGTGGCGCTGCGCTGCCGGCCGCTGGTGCCCAAGGAGACCAGCGAGGGCTGCCAGATGTGCCTGTCCTTCGTGCCCGGGGAGCCGCAGGTGAGGCTCGGGGGGCTCCCGGGGATCCCGCAGCCCCGGCGCCGTTACCAGCGCTGCCCCGTCCCTCTCCCCGCAGGTTGTGGTGGGCAATGACAAGGCCTTCACCTACGACTACGTGTTCGACCCGTCCGTGGAGCAGGAGGAGGTTTTCAACACAGCGGTGTCGCCTCTGGTCCGAGGCATCTTCAAAGGTTTGTCCCAAATCTTGCCCGTTTGGAGCCTGTTCCTCTCCACAGAACAAGTGGGGTGTGTTCTCTGAGGCACTGCGGTTCCCGACGCTGCCTGGGTAAGGCAGTTTTCGAGGAATACCAGGATGATTTGGATTGGAAAGGACCTTAAAGCCTATCTATTGCCACCCCTGCTATGGGCAGGGATGCCTTCCCCTATCCCAGGTCGCTCCAGGCACCATCCAACCTGGCCTTGGAGACTTCCAGGGATCCAGAGGCAGCCACAGCTTCTCTAGGCAGCCTGTGTCAGGCCCTCCCCACCTTCACAGGGAAGAATTCCTTCCCAATATTCCTCTGGCAGTGGGAAGCCATTCTCCCTTGTCACTCCAGGCCCTTATAAAAAGTTCCTGTCCCTCTTTAAGAATAACACAGTGAATTGATAAACATCCGGTTCCAGGATGCTGCAGTGGAGCTGAGATGGTAGAGAACTTGTACTGTGTTTCTGTTTAGCTCTAATAAAGCAACAACCAGACTTTAAAAAGAGCTGGAATAATCATTTTATCTGTGTTTTACAGAATTTTCATTGACCTTTTTTTCCTCAGCGTTCCTGACTGTGATCTGTGTTTAAAGCCGGTGTAAACTGATGGTTTTCTGGAAGGGTGGTTTTCAAAAATGCAGCTTTCTGGTCCTCATGTCACTCATCTGGGTGCCCTTTGTTCCCCAGGGTACAATGCCACCGTCTTGGCCTACGGACAGACAGGATCTGGGAAAACCTACTCCATGGGAGGCACCTACACTGCCAACCAGGAGTATGAGCCCAGCGTGGGGGTCATCCCCAGGGTCATCAAGCTGCTCTTTGAGGAGAAACAGCAAAGGCAGGATTGGGAATTTGTCCTCAAAGTTTCTTATCTGGAGGTAAAGTTTTGGTTTTTATCAAGTTATGACAAAAGGGAGCTTTGAGGCCACATCCTTCAGGTAACAGATATTGATTAAATCAACCCCTAAGGCTCCAGGATGTTTTGTCAGGAACAGGATTCTGGTCCAAGGTATCTTTCTCTAAAGGTGAAATGAGTAGAATGTGATACCAAATTAGCCCTAAATTCAACATAGCTGCACCTTTCTTTGGCTGGTAACTCTGAGCTGCTCCTCTGCTGCTTCCAGATCTACAACGAGGACATCCTGGACCTGCTGTGCCCTTCCCGAGAGCGTTCTCAGATCAGCATCCGGGAGGATCCCAAGGAGGGCATCAAGGTCTGCCCTGCTGGGTGTGGGAGCAGGAGGGGGTGGCAGGGCTGGGGACTGAAGGGTTTTTTATCATCCCTAAAGCAGTGGGATGGGGCTCATCCTTGTGTTGGGAGCAGCTCAGGATGGATCCTCAGGAAGAGCACAACTTTCTGAGGAAAACATCCAGTCCCTCCTGCTCATCCCCTCTGGGGTTTGTGTCCCTGGGAGCTGCCTCTCCACCACTTTATCTACATAAATCCTCACCCCCTCAGCCAATATTCCTCTTTCTGTGACTGGCACAGCTCCCAGCTTGGCCTGGGGTATCCATGGATTTGTTCCTGGAGCCCAGTTTGCCCTGGAGCAGGCAGAGGAACTTGGGGGATGTTTAGGAGTAGGGTGATGTGATTCCATGTTCCTGAAGTGAAATTCAGAACTGGTTTTTCATGGCATGCTCCTTTCCAGGCCTCTGGCTGAGGTGACACTGATTCTTGGGATGGGCTGACACAGTCTGAGGTGGAGGGAGATTTTTCTGATCCCAAGTGGAATAAAGAGGGAGCAGAGGATAAATGATGTTTTTGTCCTGGCTACAGATTGTGGGGTTGACAGAAAGAAATGTCACCTGTGCCCAAGAGACTGTGTCCTGCCTGGAGCAGGGGAACAACTGCAGAACTGTGGGATCCACGGCCATGAATTCCCAGTCCTCCAGATCCCATGCCATCTTCACCATCTGCATTGATCAGAAGAAGAAAAATGACAAGTGAGTGTGATTGTGCAGCTGATAAAGAATTAACTTTCCTGAAATTTCCTTATCCTTTTCCTGAGCTGTGCAAGGCAGTTCAGTTTTTGGCTCTCTGAATTTCCAGCTCCTGGGCTGCTCCTTTTCCAACTGGAAGTTTACCTGGGAGAGTAAAACCATTTCTTTCTGCCCTAGGAACACCGGTTTTCACTGCAAGCTACACTTGGTGGATCTTGCTGGCTCTGAGAGACAAAAGAAGACCAAGGCTGAGGGAGACAGACTCAAAGAAGGTCTGTGGGCTGGGACTGGTGGAGTTTGGGTTTCTTCTCACTTTGGAGTTAATAAAAGAGCAAAGCGCTTCTTTAGCCCTTTAATCTGCTTTTTTAACCTTGTTTAAGTTTTAATAAGGGCAGGAAATGAGCAGTTTGGAGCTGTTGAGGTGGCACTGCTCACTGTGACCTTTGTCTGCAGGAATCAACATCAACAGAGGCCTCCTGTGCCTGGGGAATGTCATCAGTGCTCTGGGAGATGAGAATAAAAAGGGGGGGTTTGTTCCCTACAGAGACTCCAAGCTGACCAGGCTGCTGCAAGGTGAGAGACAGATGATGGCAAGGGCTGAATTTACAGGTGCTTTTTAAATAACAAAGCAGGAGAAAACCCCACAGCTCAGAGCTGCTGCTGCAAAAGGATTCATTTATTTAATTCCTCACTGAAGCCAGACCTTTCCTGGACTCTGGGCTGCAAATGCAGTGAGATGAACTCAAAACAAGTCCTGCTCTCCTGCACTTTGTGTGACAGGAGGAAACGACAAATTCAGGGCATATTTTTGGTGGGGAGAAGGAAGATTGGAAGTCTGGGAGCTGAGATCTGTTATTGTACCTTAATTATAGCAACTCCCTGGGTGATGTCACAGCCAGAATGAAGCTCAAGCTGTCTGTGCTTTCCCTGGGATTTGTTTTCTTAGTCTGAATATCTGGTCTTTATATTTCAATAGTTGGGATTTGTCTTTTAATACTTTTTATTTAAATTACCCTTTCATTTGGGTACAGCTTTAGTAATGAAATTACTGGGATTTTTATGGTAATTACATAATTTGCTACAAAAGCTCTTCATTATTTTCCATGTCTGAAAGTACCTCATTAAAAACCTGGATTGGGCTGGATGTGGAAGGTGGATTGGGCTGGATGTGGGGCCCTTTTTTTTTTCTGATCAGTAACTTCAAGGAACCAATTTGTATAAAACCAAAGGATGAAGTTCCATGCAGCTTTGTGATCTGTTCTTACTCAATAATTCCTTAAACTGGAGAAAATCCTGGATATTCATGGAGGTCTTGTTATTGTGGGGGAGAAGGGAGGGGAAAACCTGAAAGAACCAAGCCAGAAATGGCATAAAGAAATTATTTATTAGGGCAACAACTGGAGCTTCTGCGGTGAGATCTTTGGTTTCAAAGCCTGACTTTGGCTTTCAAAAAACCACTTTAATACTGAACTGAGTGGGCAGAAGAGAAAGTAACGAGTGGCACCAAAATCCAGCTATTTAATCTGCATTTTGGGGATGCACTCATGGGATTGGAATCCTCAAATGACGGCGTCTCACTGTCGTTCTTGCTCTGACAGCTTTGATATTCTTTCTTTTTCTTCCCAGACTCGCTGGGTGGGAACAGCCACACGCTGATGATTGCCTGTGTGAGCCCTGCAGATTCCAACCTGGAGGAGACCCTGAACACTCTGCGCTACGCTGACAGGGCCAGGAAGATCAAAAACAAGCCCATTGTCAACGTGGACCCCCAGGCAGCTGAGCTGCACCAGCTGAAGCAGCAGGTACTGGGGGATCCCCTCTTGTTCTGAGCTCAGCAAGCACCAAGGGAAGGCACAACCACACAAAACATCCCTCACGTGCATTGCTCCATCTCTTGATGTGGCTGGGAAGGGAATATATGGATATTTCTTGGAATTTTGCAGCAGCCATAGAAAAGTGGTGGTGCTGGTGTGGTTTAAGTTTCTCTTCCACCCAACAAATCATTGCCTGGTGGGCTACAGGCACAGTTAGAAACACAGAGATGGTTTGGTGCCTTCCTGGCATCTCCTGCCTGTGCCCAGTACAGTGGAAAGTGAAGAATTTCCCTGAGGTGATCCCAGAGGGAAGAGAAGAACCTTTTATTTGAGGAGTGAATGACTTGAAATACTGTAACAGCACCACTCCTTTCCCAGGCAGGGGTAAGAGGAGAATTATGAAGCAGGTGAGTCAGGAAGACCAAGAATCTACGAAGTTACTACATTTACAAGCAATAATTATTTGTCTTTGTAGATCCAGCAGCTCCAGGTGCTGCTGCTCCAGGCCCATGGAGGGACCCTGCCTGTGTCTCTCAAGTAAGATTTGTTATTCATATTCCATGGATCTGTATTTATCACACTCCAGAAAAGTCTCTGGATCTCCTTAGCTCTGGGCAGTGCTGTGGAGTGAAGGGAGAACAAAGTGCTTGCTTTTTTTCCCTTTTTGTCATCCTTACTGGAATTCCCTGGGACATTTAGTTTTGTAGCAAGATTTTTACAATCTGTTGCAGGAAATAAAAGAGGAACCAGGAAACACCTCCTGAATAAATACCTGTCTGTGAGACCCATCCATCCCTCTTTGCCTCACCCCTCTATCCCTGAATGTGGGGCAGCTCCACCATTTTGTCCCTAAAAGCACAAAATCTAGGACAGAGCTGGATTGTGCAGGTGTTGCGTTCTGGGGATGTTTCAAAACCAAGGACATGGAGTTCACAACCTCTGTTTGGAGGATCTTCCTATGATGTGGAAATGTCCAAGGCCAGGCTGGACAGAACTTGGAGCAGCTTTGTCCTGTGGAAGGTGTCCCTGCAATGGCAGGGGTGGGACTGGATGGGCTTTAAGATCTTTCCCACCCAAAGCATTCTGGGTTATTTATTGTCAATTGTTTAGGGAATAATGATTCTTTTGGAGGTGATTTCAGTGCTGTCCCGAAGCCCTGGCCAGGCCATGCTCACACACAAACTGCTCCTTGCTGTTGCAGTGGTTTGGCCCCCTCAGAGAGCCTCCAATCCCTGATGGAGAAGAACCAATCCCTGCAGGAGGAGAACCAGAAGCTGAGCCAGGGGCTGAGTGAGGCTGCTGGGCAAACAGCACAGATGCTGGAGAGGATCATTGTGGTAAGTCCAGTTATCCCAGGAGAGCTTGCAATTGCTGGGATGAATCAACAGCAGCTCCTGTATTTACAGCATGTTGGGGATCTCTCTTTAATGTTCCTTTCACTTTGATTCCAAATCAGTCAGAACCAAAATCTGCCAGAATCTGTGGTCCTTTAGATTTGTGACTTCAGTGGGGAAAAGGAGACTGAATCTTTCAACTTTTTAATATTTTGAAAAATATCCTTAGGCTGCTTTTTTCCTACTGCCTGCAGTGTCTATCCCTGAAAAAATAGCATTAAATCCGGACTGGTGGCCCTAATCATGAAAGATCTTTTAGCGCATTGAATTTTTTTCACACTGCCAATCTTTTGCTGCAAATTAATCAGCTGATTTCTGGCTTCTTGTCTTCTACTATTGAATATAATTCTGATTTCTCTTAGACAGAGCAAGAAAATGAGAAGATCAGTGCAAAGCTAGAGCAGCTCCAGCACCATGCTGTGTAAGTATCCCCACAGCCTTCTCCTGGGGAAATGTCCTTGGTAATTAAATGTTTTTAGTGGGATAAACTGGATCTGGTCAGCTGGGGTGTGTTCATCCAGAGTTAATTCAGAGGCTGAGTGGGCAAAGTTGTTCCTCCCTGGCAAAAACATTCCATGGACTTGTTCCCATGTTTGCAGGTGCAAGTTGGATCTGCAGAAGCTGGCGGAGACTGTGGAAGATCAGGAATTAAAGGAAAATGTGGAGGTGATTCGGAACCTGCAGCAGGTGCTGGCTGAGCTGCAGGTAAGGCTGAGCCCAGGGAGGGGGGAATTGTGTCAATTTAATCAGGAAATCTGGGATTCCAGTCCAGAAAATTCCCTCAAGGAGCCCAGGAATTAAAAGTATGAAGTGACTCTTGAGATCCACTTCAAAACTGTCCTGTTGTGCTTTAATGCTGCAGAAAGGCCACTTGTGCTGCTCCTGGCAGGGGGAAAGGAGGAGTCTCCATGAAGAACCTGATATTGGAGATTAGCACGGATTTACAATTCCTGAATTGGATAGAGTTGTAAACTTGGTGATTTTTATGGACAACATAAATTGCAGGGACCTGAAATTGTTAAATAGAAGCTTCCAGGCCTTTGTCTAATGGAGGAATTTCAGTTCTCCCTCGCTGGACATTCCCCTGTTCCCAGATTGCTTCCTCCTGTAAGGAGGAGGCTCCCAGTGCTGGAGTTGAGGGAAGATTTCAAGGAATGGCTTTTCCAACTAGATGAGGAGGAGGATGATGGTCTCCTTTGCAGAGAGGTTCTGGCCTGAGGAGAATCACATTGTGCTTTGTTATAATGTACCAACAGTCTGTTATTTCCTTCCTTTTACTTCATATTTCCCTTTTCACCCAGATTTTCTTCTCTCTGTCCAACAGAGTGAAAATGCTGCCACCACAGAAGCTGCTGCAGAGCTGCCAAACTCTGGACAGAATTCTCCAAGTGTAAGAGACAGGCTCAGCAGTGCACACCTCGCTGGGGCATGGTTTTATCTCCTCATCACTTTTATCTGCTCCCTCGTGCTAATATTCTAACCCAAATTCTTGATAAATCATCACTATTGTTTGTGCTGTTTTAAACTCACTGTGTTCAAGGTCAAAAACCTGTTCCCGTTTCTGAATATCTGGGTTTTTTTACTTAAAAATGAATTTGAAATGCTCTGTAGAAACAGAGACTGTGTGATTAAAGAGCTCTGGATTGGCCTCTCCTCATGGCTGTGTCTCCTGCAGGAAGCAGAAGTGGGCCAGGAATCCAAGAGAGGCTCCAATGACTTCAGCACCCAGCACGCCCTGCGCCAGGCACAGCTCTCCAAGGAGCTGCTGGAGCTCAACAAAGCCCTGACTCTGAAAGAGGCCCTGGCCAAAAAAATGTCTCAGAATGACACTCAGCTGGGGCCCATTCAGTGCCTGTACCAGGTAAAGCTGAAATCCTCCTTGTTCAGTTTGTTTCCCCAGTTCCTGCTGGGGAGGGAAGGGGGATCTGTCATCGGGAGCACGTTCTGATTTGGGTCTGTTTATTCCTTGAACTGAATCACTGCTCCCTTGGGCAGATTTCCCTGCTGGGCTGGGATCTCCCACCTCTGAAATGGTTCAGTCAGGATGTGGCCACAGTGACTCTGTGCCCAGCAGAGCTCCAGCATGTTCTGGACCAGCCCTTGTGGCCCCCACACTGCTCTTAGATAAGGTGGTTTCTCAGCCTTCTGCAAAGGAATGGGGTTTTTTCAAGGTTTCTCTGTCTTAAAGCTTTGCCTCAGGGTGTCTTTTCAAGGTTTTTATTTGGAGATTTATTCCTCCTGTCCTTTCTAGACCAATATCAAGGATCTGGAATTGGAGGTCAGCAGTTTGCAAAAGGAAAAGGAGGAACTGGTCGTTGCTCTGCACATGGCAAAGAAGGACATCAACCAGGCCAAGTAAGAGGGGCTCTGCCTGGAGCTCTGGGGCTTGTTAATGTGTCTGAAAATCCAGTGTCTTGCACTTCCATGATCTGTAAAAGCTCTTATTTGATGTAAAAGTGTCTCTTTAACATGCCAGGAGCTGCAGAGAAGCCTCCTGTGGGCTTTCAGCAGCAGTAAAAGTGACAGAGGTGACATTTTTCATGAGGTGTCTCAAGCTGGAGAGGATTTGTTGTGATTTCTCTCCAGGCTGAGCGAGCGGCGTCGGAAAAGGCTCCAGGAGTTGGAAGCCCAGATCAATGAGCTCAAGAAGAAGCTGAATGAGCAATCCAAGCTCCTGAAGCTGAAGGAATCCACAGAGCACACGGTGTCCAAACTGAACCAGGAGATCAGGGTAACCATCCCAGCAGGCAGCTCTGACTTGAGCCAGTGTGGGCAAAGAAGCTCCCAGGCAGGAATCCACCTTCTCTTTAGTCAGAATGAAAATACCAGGTTTTGGCAAGATTCCTTTGGCTACATGACCACAATAGGCAGGTGACTGCTGAGATTTGGGAGGAAAATAAGTCCAAAGTATCTTTTGGCACTTCTAAGTTATTGCCTCAGTCAAATAATTTGACTCCACTTTGATTTCCCTAAATTGTGCCTGTCTTGGTCTTCTCTTTATGCCTACAAAAAATCAGTTTTTTAGTGCTTTGAGAGTGTCTTGAGTGGGAGCACACTAAGATTTCCCACCTGCCACACCCCACACCTGGCAGACATGGCGGGGAATGGAAATTGAAGCTCCTCAGAATGTAAATCCTGGATGATCCTTCCAACCACCGGTGTTTTTCAGGAAATGAAGCAGCAAAGAGTGCAGCTGATGCGTCAGATGAAAGAAGACACCGAGAAATTCAGGCAGTGGAAGCAGCAGAAGGACAAGGAAGTGATCCAGCTGAAGGAAAAGGTGAGCAAACAAGGCCCTCACACTGTTCCTCCCTCCAAAGGGGCGCTGCAAGGTTTGTTTAACTGGGAAGCATCTGAAAAGCAGCTGGGAATGCTTTGAAGAGGAGCTTGGCTTTTGTGGCTGCCACCTTTCACCACTGGGTGATCTTCAAGTTCACACCACAGCTGTGACTCGGCTCTAAAGCAGAAGGCAGAAATAGTCGATATTTGAAGGATTTAAAGCTGTAGGGTTTGGCCTCAGCATGGGAGGTGTTTAAACTTCCAAAGGAATGTTGGATGTGCAGGTTAATAAAATCCAGCTGCTTGTGGTGGCTGAGTGCAATGGACAGCAAACACCTGGAGTTTGGTGTCACAGCATTTCCTACCCCTCAGTGTTTTGGGATGCTCAGGCTGAAACTTTGGGGCTGCAGCCTTTCCTTTGTCATGGAAAATGTGACTTTTCCAGCTGTTTTTCCTTGCAGGACCGTAAGAGACAATACGAGCTCCTCAAGCTGGAGAGGGATTTCCAGAAACAGGCCAATGTCCTCCGGCGCAAAACAGAGGAAGTGAGGAGCCAACATCTCCCGGCAATTCCCAACCAATCCCTAAAGTCTGCCAAGTGGGGCAGGAGGATGGAACAGGATAGGCAGAAACCCCTTAAAGGAAGTTTAGAGGCTGGAAAGAAAAGCTTTTCTCTCTGTGGAGAAATCCACATTTCTGCCTTTTGGCCTTTGAGGAATCTTAGTTAAACTTGCTCCTTTAGAGGCCAAATGACTCTGAGTCCTGGGTTCCTGGGGCAAATCCATGCAGATGCCCAAGGTAGGAAGTGGGAAATGAGTTTGGGTGGTGGATCTCCAAGGCTGCAGTTCAAAATCCTTTCAGGATGGCTTTGTAAAAGAAATGCATCTTGAGCCCCTCATTTTGGACCCTTTCTTATACCTTCAAGCCTAGAAGCAGCTCCTCCTTAAAGGCAGAATGGCAGCAAAGGAAATAAACCAGTGACAGGACCTCGAGTTAAACCAGAATAATTTGAGATTTTTTTTCACCTCATGCTGTCACTGTCCCAGTGTTTGCCCTGGGTTGGGAATCCCTGGTGTTTCTGGCTGTGGCAGATGATTTGCAGTCCCTGTGCAGCTCCTTGTGGAATCTCTTGCAGGCAGCAGCTGCCAACAAACGCCTCAAGGATGCCCTGCAGAAGCAGAAGGAGGCAGCAGATAAACGGAAGGAGACCCAAAATCGGGGCATGGAAGGAATCGCTGCACGAGTCAAAGTGGGTGACAGCACTTTTGCATCCCAAATGAGCAAACTGGGATTTGGGGTGGGTCCTGCTGTCCTTGGTGGCTGGAGTACAGCAGGAGGAATGGGGAATTGCAATGGGATTATTCAGTGTCTCTGAAATACTTTCACGGAGGATTCAGTCCTGGAGTTGAGCTCAACCACTGGATTTTGGGGCTTGTTTTTCCAGAGCTGGCTTGCAAATGAAGTCGAGGTTCTTGTCAGCACTGAGGAGGCTCGAAGACACCTGGCAGACCTTCTGGAGGACAGGAAAATCCTGGCAAAGGAGCTCCATCAGCTGAAAGAGAAGAAAGAGGCGGGAGAAAACCCCCCTCCAAAGCTCCGGGTAAGAGGGAAATCCCTTTCCTCGCCCTACACTTCTTGCTGTTCAGCAGCACTGGATTCATTATTCTCATTTCTACTTGATCTGTTCCCTCAGAAGGTGGGGATGGATCCCATCCTTGGCTACCTTTGTGGGAGAAAGCATGTTCTTGTCCTCTGACATGTCAGGAACTGACAGGAAGGAGCTTTTTACTTAATGGAGTTTGGGAAAACTTCTTCCCTGAAAGGGCAATCAGGCTTTGGAGCAGGCTGTCCAAGGAAATGGTGGAATCACCATCCCAGGAAGTGTCCCAAAACCATGAGGATGTAGCACTTGGGGACAGGGTTGGCCTGTCATTGTTGGGGGAATGGTTGGACTCGGTCTCTTGGAGAGCTTTTCCAGCCTCAGGGATTCTGAGGGATGTGAGTGGGTCACACCCTTTAGCAAAGGCTTTTGTGAAGGAGCAATGGAATTGAAGCTGTGGAGAGATCCCTGGAGGCTTTTCCATCTGGAATGTGTGTAAGTGTGGGATTTGCTCCCCTATTCCTGCCTTGTATCCGTGCTGTAATTCCACAGAGGCGCACGTACTGCCTGACCGACCTGCAGGCTCCGGACACGGATCTCTCCACATCCAAGCAGATTGAAAGCCTGGAAACTGAGATGGAGCTCAGGTAAGGCACTGCCACAAAGCTCATCCACACAGCTTTGCCTCTGCCTTTTCCCCCATTTCCATCCCAAATCTCTGGAGGGTGGAAGAGGATGTGAAACACAAACTGACACTGGAAACGATGAGGGAAAAGTGTGTTTTTTCCTGGCTGGAATTTTTCCAAGAGATGGGGAAAATACTTAGTCACTGAGTTTTTTCTGAGCTGTTTGTGAGAACCTCAGGGAGCAAAACCTCCATTTTTATTTGGGAATGTGGAGTAGAGGCAACGCTCCCCTGTGGAGTAATGCAGGCTCCAGGTGCCCAACTGAGCAGCAAAAATCATAATTTAAACTATTTATTTAATATTCTGGGCACAACAAGGTTATCCTAGACACCAGCCCTGGTTTTTGCCTGTGCTGTAACCCCAAATCCATGGATTCTTCCCCAGGAGTGCCCAGATAGCAGATCTGCAGCAGAAACTCCTGGATGCAGACAATGGAGATCGGGCCAAGCAGCGCTGGGACAGCATTGCCACCATCCTGGAGGCCAAATGTGCTCTGAAATACCTCCTGGGAGAGGTAAACCCTGGATTTTCCTCTTTTATCCCTGAAAACAAAGGCTCTAAGTCTGCTTAGCCACAACTGAAAGGAAGAGACCAAAGGAATTTGAGTGGAGCCGTCTTGTAGTGGATGAGGTTTATTCCCCTCACAAGTTTGGATTAAAATATTCTGTACTGGGGAGTAAAATCTGAAAAACAGGGAAGAGAGAAGTGGAATAGATGAAAGTCTGGAGGTATCAGCTAAAGGCTTGCATGGGAATGGGAACATTTCAATGAGACACATTTCAGAAGTAGAAGAGAAAGTACCTAAAATACTTCCTGAATAAGCAGGGAAGCAAAGGCAGTGCTGGCTGAGGTCAGGGGAAGCAGGAATGGGTGTTGAGAGGGGAAAAATTTGGAGAAGACTGGTGTTAGGGGAGAGTAGGAATTGGGGTACTGCAGGATCAGGGAAAGAGTGAAGGACAGAATTACCTGTTGCTCTCTGGTGCTTGGAAAGAAAAGCGTGAAAAGGAAAATACTCCAAGTGCTGCAGGAAGGGAGGTGAATTCAGAACTGTGAACACGACCCTCTGCTCCCTGGTTTGCACTTCCAAAGTGTCTGGCTCTGAATCTCCTCTGCTCTCCTTGGTGCTGAGGGCTGGTGCAGTTCCTGGGGGTCTCTGGAAGTTACAGGGATGTGTCACCTCCAGACTGCAGCCCTGTCCCAGCAGGGAATCCCTGTCCTAAGCCATCCCTTGCTCTTGTTTTCCAGCTGGTCTCCTCCAAAGTGCAGGAGAGCAAACTGCAGAGCAGCCTCTTGCAGAGCCAGACCAGCTGCTCAGATGTGCAGAAGATGCTGATGGAAGAGAGAAACCACACAGCAGAGCTGGAGGCAGAGTTCCAAAATAAGATTTTGGTGCAGGAGCAGCAACACCAGGAAAAGGTGAATCAGAGCTCATGGAAATCTCAGAGTTTGGGACTGATCTTCAGGTCTGCTCAGAAAGGCAAAGGGGATGTGCTGAAATGAAGCTGGTGCTGAGTATCAACTCAAATTTTGCTGGATTTTTAATTTGCAGATGGCTCATTAAAAGCCAAAGAAATCCCTGTGTGTATCATGTACAAATTGGTTTATTCAGTAACTTTCCTCCTGCTTCAAGTGAGGATGTTAGACCTGAGCAAAAGATCACATTTCAAGTAGATCAGGGTGGAATTGTGCTGGGAGTGGCAAGAAATTTTCCTGAACTTTTATGCCAAGTGCTCTTTTCAGGAATTCACCCCTGTTTATTCCAACTTGCTTTTAGGTTCTGTACCTGCTCAGCCAATTCCAGCAGAAAGAAGCAGCAGAGAAGAGATTGGAAGATTCCCTGAATGAGCAGGAGAAACAACTGCAGGAGCGACTCCGGTTCCAGGTGCAGTGTCTGGATGTGGCCAGGGGAGGGTGGGATCCTTTGGGATACCTGGAATAGGAGAAAGATTGAGTGTTCCCTCTGCAGGAGGAGTGGTTGCTGTGCAGGCTGGAATAACCCTGGGGGATTTTCTCTTATCTCCAATGAAATAAATTTCCTCTTGTCCTGCAAACAGGAGGAAGAGCTGGGGAAAATGAGGGAGATCTGTGAGAAGAACCAGGAGCTCCTCCGGGAAAATGACATTCTGAAACAGGTAGAGCCTTGTACAGACACCAGAGCCTCGTGGCAGTTGGGTTTAATGGATTTTGCAGAGCTGATTCTTGTCCCTTTTGACAGAAACTGCTGCTCCTCCAAGTTGCCAGTGGCCAGAAGCTCCGGCACATCCAGCAAATGCCACCTGAGTCTCCAGATTCTTCTTTTGATTATGTTCCACCCAAAGTAAGAGGCCCCACACTTTGCATTAACTTTGGCAAAGAATTCAAGTGCAATCTTGGCTATTGATAATTTGTTTTTTTTTCTTTCTCCCGTGTTGCATTTACCAGCCACTTGTTCCACTCATTGAAGTTCTGCTCATTGAGGTGGCCCCTTCAGTCCTTTCTAGAAGACTCTAATACCTTGCATTAGTTTTCTGATTTAAAAAAAAAAGGCAAACAAACCCCAAACCTGTTTCCTCACTGTAGTTCTTACTCTGTATCCTCCTTCACAATCCAGGTGTTTTTCTGTAGCATTCCCAGTCTTTAAATTATGGAGCAACGCACATGTGTCACGGCAAACTTTGCTGCTTTGCAAAGAGCCAGGTCTTAGTGCTGGGAGGAAGAAATCATTTTAAACTCTTTGGACAAGAGTGTGACACTTGTTTTTTGTCATGTGATGTGGCAACAACAAGTCGGACTTCCAAGGATTTGTCATCAAGAGTTTTAATTGACTGATTGAATTTTCAATCCTGCCAATTGGATCCTTTTTATTTCCTCCCTCACCCACAACCTTCTTGGCTGTGAGGGACTCTGAAAACCTTAGTCAAACCTTGTTAAACTAGAATTCTGTGTGATTTCTGATGGCCTAACCCCCCGTGTTCCTGCATTGCAGCCCAAGAGCCGCCGGCAGACAACGGCCAAGCCCCGGGCACCCAGCCCCGAGGTGGATGTGGAGGAGCTGCTCTCTGACTCTGGGGAGCTGGAGGATTCTGACTGGCTTCCTGGGAAAGCAGGCAAAGGAGCAAGGAAAAACCTCATGGGGGTAAGATCCAGCTGCCCTTGATCCAGTGTCTGTTAGGGAGTCACTTGCTGTGTCCAAGGGTTGGGTATGGAGCGGTGAGATGTGGCATCTCCACTGTTCAGAGTGGCAGGAATGGATTATTTGGGTGCTTTGGGATATTTGTGACCTTCCCAGAGACACAGCAAAGGTTGTCTGCAGTCAACAACACTTTCCTGGACAGTTTTTCCCTGCCCAGGTCACCTTTTCCCATGAGACACATGTTCTGTCCTGCTGCCTGTGCCTGAGCTGGCTTCTGCTTCAGGAGCAGCCCCAACAGCAGCCAGATCCCTCCAGGGAGTCTGTTTTAGGGGGAAAAAATAAACAAAAGGGATGACCTGTCGTGGATGCCTCTTCCCTCTGGGAATCTGCAGCTCCCAGTCCTGACAGAGCCACAGTTTCCATCTGTGTCAGTCTGGAACTTCACCCCGTGGCTCAGAAAATTCCTGAGGCCTTTGGGGTGGGCACTCAGCTTCCTTCTTCATGGGGAGGAGTGGCACAAAAACTGGGATCCTTTGGGATCACCTGAAAGCAGGCACTGAGTAACTAAAGGTGCTTATCCTGTAGATCCTGAAGATGGATCTGTAGGTGGAAGGATTTGATTCTGGATATTGGGAAGGAGATTAAAAAAAGATGCAGAACTGGCAGTGAAACACCTCTGGGACAGCTTGGGGGTGTCTCTGTCCTTGAGATGCCACAGCTGGCAGGATCTGGAGCATTCCAGGAGCATCCTGGCCATTGGATCCCCCTTCCCTCTGCAGTGCTCGTGCAAGGGCCGCTGTGGGAACAGGCAGTGTGGCTGCAGGAGGCAGAAGTTGGGATGCACCGATGGCTGCAGCTGCACCGTGGCCACCTGCAGGAACAGGGAGCGGGACCTGGTGAGTGCTGCTGGCTCTGGGGGTGCAGGGGGGGCTGCAGGACCTGGGTTTGGGCTGGAGCAGAGCCGGATGAAGGGATAATTCCCACACAGGCACAGTTTGTTCAGGCAGAGCACATGCACTTTGCTGAAACTCTGTGAATGTCACTAATCTGGTGCTCCTCTGGTAACTGAGGACAATTTGCCACTGCAGGACCAGGTTTTGATACTGAGCAGAAACATTGGAGATTCATGGCAGAGATTTTCCTGCTCCCATTTCTCAGCCACAAATCTTGAGGAGAAATAATTTTGATTTTTTTCTTTTGGACTCAGTAAATTAAAGTTGTGTCTTTGGCTTCAGACAACAAAAAACGTTGACTCATTCCCAGATTTATTTTTAAGAATGGAAAGGATGGTTT
This sequence comes from Pardalotus punctatus, assembly GCA_013400915.1. Classification (NCBI taxonomy): domain Eukaryota; kingdom Metazoa; phylum Chordata; class Aves; order Passeriformes; family Pardalotidae; genus Pardalotus; species Pardalotus punctatus. The sequence goes on along the minus strand of VZTX01021135.1, from coordinate 2,907 downwards.
GGGGAGGGGGTTGTAGCAGCAGGAAAGTCCATGAGCAACTGAAGTTCATTGAGGAATATGTTCCTAGTGGGAGTTCTGCTCTTGGATCTCAGAGATGTGGTGCAGGGATATCCCATAGCGCTTTAATTATTGCCTGTTTTATGGAGCCATAGCCTGAGCTGCAGCATCCTGTGCTGTGGAACACCTCCCACCAGCAGAGCAGGGGGCTGTGGTGGGAAGGGAAGGGGTGGATGTCCTACAAGAGCTGCACCCTCTGCTGCCCCTCAGGAAACCACAACATGTGAGGAGCACAAAAGGGACTCAGAAGGGTCCTTGAAGCTGGAGGACCCCACGGAGGTGAAAGCAGGAGAGAGCTTCTTCCAGCCCGTGTGTGTCACTCCAACCACGAAGGTATTCCCAGGGATCAGGGACAGCAGAGCTGCTGAGTGAGGGATCTTGGAGGGAAATGAGCCCAGAGGAGAAGCTGCTTCTGGAAAACTCTGCACAGTTCCAGGCGGCTCATGTGGAAGTTTTGAGTTTGCTGAATCCTTAAGTTTCCAGGATAAAATGGTGCCACAGGCTTGCCATGTTTTCCTGCAGCACCTTCAGCAAGGAGAGGGGGGAGGTGAGGAGCTTGCAGGATCAAATTGCATCTGTCCATCCTCAAGGTGACCTTAAGCCGTTGTGCTCTCTGACTTGGCTCATCTCATTTTGCCTCAGCTAAACAAATTCCCTTATCCCATGGGAACCCGCTATTCCAGCTGTTGGCTCTTCCTGCTGAATCTTGATATTTTGTCCAAAAGTTACCTTTTTTTTTTAACTTGAGTAAAAAAATGCAACCACTCTTGAGGCTGGCCTGGCACTTTGTGTTCTGCTGCCTCCGGTTGGTCACTCCAGCAGTGACTAACTCCTTGCTTTCCCACAGGTCCTGCAGGACATTACAGAGCAGGAGGTGCTCCTGAAGATTCCCAGCGCTGCTGCCTCCCTGCTCGGGAGGGATGAGGAGTCCCAGGAGAACCAGAACCCCTTTGGGAAGAAGAAGAAGAGGATGCTGAGCAGCAACATTAGCTTCTTCTCAGGCTGCACCCCCATCAAGGAGGAATTTAACTGACCTGGAGCTTTCCCACCCCTTTAGGCCACATTCCTGGTGACTTTTGAAGGAGCAGGTCCTGCTCTCAGCAAAGGAGTCAAACTCTGCTTTGGTCGTGTCTCTGTAAATATTTGTGTGTTGGGGCCACGGGAAGGGTCACAATCTTTCGTATGGAATTCCTGGAGTGAATAGAGGTGATTTTCCAGGTGCTTGTTCCCAGATCCCTCCCTCTTCCTGAGCTGTGAATGCTGGGTACATTTTCACCTGTAATCTTGAAAGAACTTTTCCTTTGCACTGGATCTCTGCTCCTGCCTCTTCCCATGGAGCCTGAAGGAGCTTTTCAGATGCCCTGGGTGAGCCCTGGAGTGAGGAGGCCCTGGTTGATGTCTTAAACCAGCAGCTCTGAACTGGTCAGGCCTTCTGCCCCCTTTGGCTGCTGGCCTGTCTTTATTCAATGACTTTAGAAACTTGACCTATGTGAATAATGTAGGATTTTAAACTCTGGTTTGTAGTTTTAATAAAGGAGTTATTAAAAACACCTGGCTTTGAGTTGGAATTACTGTGTACCACAGCCCCCAAGCCCCCTGGGCTCTCTGTACTTAAAGTTGGTCTCAAACCCTGTCCAGGAGTTGCTGCCACTGGGACCTGCTCGGGTCTTTCTGTCCAGACACCCCAAACATCGTCCTGCTTTTTCTCCTTGCCCCCTCAGCCCTAAGTTTTGAGTCTCAGCAGGAAGAAAAAGTGATAAATGTAATTTTTTTCAAGTTGATTTCTCTTATACTGCCAATGGTGGTGACCCAGCCCTTCCCTGGCCCTTGCACAGGGCTGTGGGATTTGGGCTGTAGCTTCCCTCTTTATTTACCTGCTGGATGAGGGCTCTGCCACCTTAGAGAATCCCGGGATGGTTTGGGTTGGAAGGGGCCTTAAGGCTCATCCACTTCCACGATCCCAGGTTCCCCCAGTCTGGCCTTGGGCACTTCCAGGGATCCAGGAGCAGCCACAACTTCTCTGGGCAACCTCACAGGGAAGAATTCCTCCTGGGCTTCGCTCTTCTCTGCTTTCTAAGCAGATAAAGTCCTTGAGAGCTGCAGGAAATTTCGTTTCCAAGTGATTTAAACAAGTGTGGAAGTGCTGAGGGCTTATGCCCTAAGGACAAAGGGTTTGGCCATCCCAGAGCCCGTTGCATCCTAAATCCCATATCCCATCCCATATCCCATCCCACCCCCCAGGCTTTGGGCTCAAAGGGGAGGCAGGAGTTTTGTCCTGAAGAACAGACAGAGCACAAAGACCCCAAATCTGTGCTCGGGGACAAAGGGGGGTTGAAGGGATGAAGGAGCAGCCCCTGGGAGTGGGGAGGGGACAGGGGCCAGCAGAGGCTGCCCGGGGCCAGCAGAGGCTGCCCGGGGCCAGCTGTGCCCCAGGGCCATTCCCGGGGCGGCTGGAACAGGAGCAGTTCCGGGGACCTGGAGCAGAGCCATGGAATATTCGGAGTGGGGAGGGACCCGCCAGGATCAGGGATCCAGCACCCCAGTGATCCCAACCTGTGCGTGGAGAAATACATTATACATTAAATATCACATAACTCTAGACAATATTTTATGATTTTATCTTCTTTATATTGTTTTAAATTCCTTAATGTTCTCATATTAATTTTATATTAATTATAACCAGTATGTATGTGCACATTTATACATGCCAGCAGTAGGCAGTAACATAATTGTGTGTGGAAATACATTTGTATATATTCTTATTTTTAAATTATGGATGTGAGAGAGAGTATCCAATAGTTTTACATATATCTTTTTTTATACTTGTATATATTTATATAAATATAAATA